>JAKOGI010002263.1:2500-32500 GCA_029747015.1 Carnegiea gigantea
TGTATTGTTTCCTTAACCCAATCCATTTGCTTAATAGGTCATCAATGATATCCCAACTTTGGTAGTTAGAGCTTGCCTTTCCTATTGAAGCTTTTTCTACTAACATTTCCTATAATTTGTTTATCTGCCTTATCTCCAAAAATAAGTGTCTTTCCAATGTTATTTAGCTTACACCTTTTCATTCCAAACTTTTGGAGTTTTATGGGGCCTCAAGAGCATCTTCCATCTAGCATGACTAAGCATGCCTTTGAATCTTGTCATTTACTATAGAATATGTACTTAATTGATCCTTAAATGACTGTTGACATTCTGAAACCTTTGATTTATCACCATCTCTTTCTCTATTTCATGGAAAAACACATATATACACATAGCTTGCATCCTTTCATTCAGAATCATCAGCTTATACAGACTGTTTCAAATAGAAGATGCAATGTCGTTTCCACAAATGTGGATAAATGTGTGATAATTGCGATACCACCATTCTTCTTACTTCTAAACTCTGCCCTAGAAATGATCTTAAATCTTCTATATTCAATCTCATCACCTTACTTAAACTTGCTTCATGTTAATAGAGCCAGATTTTTACAAACTTATTGCACAATAAATCTAGGTTGTTATACACTCTGCTTATAGAAGTCAATCTATTGTGTTCGCTGTATCAATTTTGGCTAGAAGGGATGCCCTGTTGGAACTCAAGTACTATGATTCTGGTTGCCATTCAATTGCTAAGTGCCAATGTAACTAGACCTAGCAACAACTAACTCGACCCAGAAACCCGAACTGAACCTGCCCGAAAATTTTGGGTTTTGAACACGATTTTCTCGATCCAAACTTGATAAACCAAACTCGAAAAATGATAAATTAGCAGGTCAAACCTAACCCGAACCCGAACCCGAACCCACTCGCTTGACCCAAACATTATATCCTTATTTTTGAATTATCTTTTATTTATCCTCTTAACAATAATGGTTATTTATTATATCAAATTGTTTAGAGATACATTATATAACTATCGCATCTCCTCGAAAATTAAACGACACTACCCTTGCTTTTCTAGCTCCATCATCTTAAAATAACATCATAGATAACTTAGAAATTGGGCAACTTAAAAAAATAAACGATGTGAAGTAAATCTATTCTTAAAAAATCAAACAGAATAAGGCAAATACTAAAAATCCATAAGTTATGTCATTATATTTTTTAGTGAAATGAATGTGTCTAATATTATTTTGGATAACTTACACTGTAAAAATCTAAATTTTTGATGTTATAATTAAAAAATAATATCTTGTACTTCTCTAATTCCGTTTTGTTTTGTTTCCATTCTAACTCGTCTTTTACTACAATGCTAGTGGGAGCAAATGGACTAGTTATATTAGTATCTCGACCTCTTAATAAAGCATATCTAATTGGGTAATGGTAGGTTTGTTAATAAAGATATCAAATTGTTAATGTGTCATTTGTAGGCCAGACTACTTCGACTCGTTAAGTCATTCTAGACGAGCTTGCCCATTAATGAATTGACCCATTATTGACTTTATTTTAATTGACCGGCTGACTAACCCAACCAAAAGATGACCCAACTCTTTGTCTACTCATACATAATGTTCATATATCATACTGAAAAGTTTGAATATTTTTAATATTCTTTTAATAAATTACAATTACCATTTTTCATAAAATACTGACAATTTAAGCAATAAATATGCCTAATTTTTAATTTTGACAAAAAGAAAAATAAATAACAAAAAGGGCGCTCTAAACTCATTGGGTCGAGTCGAAACTCGCAAAACTAAAATACACCTGCCTATATTTTTCCTAAACCCGAAATACACCTGACCCGTACTTTACCCGAATTCTAATACACTCGACCCATATTTAACCCGCCCATCCAAACTGACAGGCCTAGATGTAACTAAAACACCATCCTCTTCTTGTTATATTCAAACTCCTTCCTCCAAACCTCGCTTTGGCCATCGTCTACACGCCCTACCTTGGACATCACGATTATTGCCTTCTCTACAGTATCAGTACTATGTTTGTGATTTTGACATTTAACCACACCATTAGCCTGAAGACTATGCGGAATAGTCCACCTTTTCACTGTATGGCTCAAATATTCCTAATTCAATTCTAGTTATGTAATAGTTCCAATAACATAATCAAGGGTTTAGAACTTCTATTAGAGGTAGCATTAAGTAAGCAGATAATCTTATCTTCTTAATTTTAATACTCAAATCTTCTCTCCTTACAAAAAAAACACAGCTTAACCTAGTATTCACCTTTCTAACCAGCCATCCCACTTGAGATGGCATGGAATGTTCATCTTAACAGTGAAGTCTCTTGTGATCCATATATGCAAACCATTATCGTTGTGACCTTTTATTTTTGAATTCTTAATAAACTTATAGCTTTCTTAATCTAGTCATCCCACGATAATTTTTCCTTTATCAACCACTTCTAGCTATGTTGTTTATTTCTTTTAAGAGTAATGACCCATTTGGCTATCGTCTCTATCATCCCTCTCCTTGTATACCTTCATTTTTAACATCAGAATTAGATCCAACAAATCTCCACCTAGTTTGATGAGGGAGGTTTTGAAAAAGAAAAATAAATAAATAATAAATAAAAAAACTTAGAGCGGTAAGATAGAACACATGACATCCCTTAATTATTAGCCCAAAAGGCACTACACACTCAAGTCAAAGAATGAGATCGAGTGTCATTGCATTGCTGATGACTTGGTCTTCACTAGGCACAAGGTACAATTAAGAATACAAAATGAGGGCATTTATAATAAGAGGAGAATGCAATTGTGTTGAAGTGGGTCACATGAAGCATTGATTATAGGGCCAGAGTTAATCCAAGCAACAATAGAAGGAGTATTAAAACTGCATAGAGCTGACAAAAGAGTTGTACAAATAAAGGAGGAGAGTAGTTTTTTAGATATTACCATCAAGGTGTCAGGAGGTTCAAAGTCAGAGGAAAGGACTAAGCTCTAGTACATTAGGACCCACGAAATCATTGAAAGATTAAACCCAGCGGCCTACAATTCAGCTTTATCAATGGAACTCAAGCATGGGTATGATATTTTCATGTTTCACTGCTTTGAAATGTGCTCTATGCCCATATCACAACAACGTGGCAGAGTCTATAGAGATCACGGAAAACATAGCTTATAAGGAATTTTTTACCCAAAAAGTAGATTCTAGCGTCAAGCAGCTCTTGTAGTAAAAGCATACATCTAGTTAAAGTCATATGAACTCATCGTGTCCCTGGAAGACCAAGGAAGAAATGACAAAAAAAAATCCCTGCGTGTTCTGACTTAAATCAAGTGTACCTCTTAAACTTCTAACTTTCGAAGATGAAACTTATTTTAAGGGAGGAAAGCTGTAATAGCCCGAACCTAACCCATATTTTAATTACTTTCAATTTAATAGAGTTGAGCGTCGCATTTCAATTTGACATTTGAAATATTGCTGCGATTTTAAGAAAGTAAGATTCAGTAATACGTCGTATAAAATCATTTGATATTTATAAATAAATATAAATTAGTGTATCTATAAAAAATGGTTACAAATTATATTTTTCAAGGAATATAATAATTAGGAATAATGATTATGATTTATTTACACGTGATATGAAAATAAAATATTGGTGTGAGTAAACGAGTTAATTAATAAATACAAAGATATATATATATATATATATATATATATATATATATATATATATATATTACTGAGTGTGGGTGGATCGCATGATTTTCTCCTTAAAAGCCATGAGGTTATTAAAAATGGCCAAGTGGCTTTGTCAAAATAAAAGAGGAATTCTTTTTAGAGAAAAGGGGTCAGAAAAGAGGTAAGAACAAAAAAAAAAAATTCATTTAAATTAAGCAAATCCCCCCTTCTTCTCACCGACATCAACCCCCCCCCTTTATTTGTTTGGCCTAGCCTCCTATGTTCTCCATGCCTCTCTCTGTTTCACAGCGACCTCCCTAATTCCCTACTCCTGTGCTGCTGCCTCATGTCGCCCAATCACGCCACCGCCCACTTGTCGCAGTCGCCGCCTGAAGCATTAGGTGGTGCCGCCCAGTTGTGCCACCCTCTCGTCCATTCCTTTTTGTCTTATTTTTGGGGTTGTGAGGTGAATCCTAAGCTCCCTCTGAATTCTATTTTACACCTTAATTTTTTTATTAGATGCATTCTTTTAGTTGGATAAATGTTGATTTGTGAGATTAAGGTTTATTTATAATAATGTTTAGGATTGGAATGTGTATTTTTTTGTTGGGGTTTTGAATATGAGGGTGTTTGTTGACGTTTTGATATGTGTTGTGAAATTGAATATAAGTTGAGTGAGTTGAATTTAAGGATTTTTGGTTGTGTTGGAAGAAATTGTTGGGATGTGTTGAATTCTTGTTATTGAAAGGTTGAAGATGAGAGACGGGGGGAAATGGCAGTTTGGGGATTTTTGAGTCAAATTTGCTTGACATGGAATTTTGATGTTAATTTGGAATATTAAATTGCGTTGGTGTGAGTTATAAGTGAAAATGGTTTTAAAGGCATAAGCAAAACTTGAATCATGTAGCCTAATGGAAATGATGGAGCTAATTAGCTAAGTTCGGTGTTAAGGGTAAGGTTGTGTTAATACTACCCAAGAAATATAATTACAAGTTGAATTATGTTTAAATGAATTAAACATGACCCAATCCTTTGTAGTTCAAACAAATAACGATTTTTAAAGTTCATCTAAAAGTTTTAACATTAATACCTTCTCAATATGGTTCTAAAAATCCGGATACTTCATTGATAATCATATTGAATCTATGAAATAATTTAGACAATCGCACTCCTGTCATTAATGAATTACTAATTTCTGAAAGACAGATAACAAGATGCAGTAGTAATAAAAGTAACAATAATAATAACAAAGCCTAATATGATCCGCTTAATATTGGATGGGAAATAATGCCCAGTTACAAGGTTAATTGATCGCTAAGAGAGTTAAGTTCGTAATTAAAAAGAATAACAAAAAATAGTCATATTCATGGATTCCTTACTAAAATTGTAATAATAAAATATATTTGTACTTTATTAATAACAAAAAGCCCATTTGGAACAGAGACGAGCCCATTTTTGTCGCCATCAAGCCCAAAATGAGTTTTTTGTTTTAAAACGAGGGAGCTTTTAAAAGATTCAGGTACGTTTACTGCCTGTACCCTTCAAAACTTCACATTTTTTTCATAAACACCAAAGTATCATAATATATAATTATTTAATGAATCATTTTCAAGTATTGTTTTGCCACATAGTCAACTGGACCCACTAGTTATCAATTATCAGGGTTTATGCCCTTCAGTTTACCCACACGGCCTCAAGTTAGGCTATTCGATCAGCTTGGCAAGTGAACACCAACTCAATTATTGGAGTATATATATGAGCTCATCAGTTCAGGTTCGACTTTAAGATAATAACCGGTAACAGTTTGAACATAATTCTCTCTCCCTAATTTCAAACTAAAATAAGTTAAAATGGGGTCGCTTGCTAAAAATGATTTTATTCTTTACAATATAGGAGTGAACCTACTGAGCCTTGACTCACCCTACAAACATTTTGTGTTTTCATGTTCTAGGTTGAATGTAACGTCCTCAACTCCTAATCATATAACTAGGATTATTTAAGTAGTCGTTAATGGTCAATAAGGGGGAAAAAAATACCGGATTGGGGCATCCGTCCTAGAAAGGATATGGCTTAACTATTTTGAACGCTCATCACCAATGTAATAACATCTTGTACAACACAAGGTAAGTAGCGTGTAGACTGCAAATGCTTGATCCCAAACGACAAATCCATAACCCAACTACACACTTGCAGGGACCTCAAGAGTAGAAAAGATGTCACTATGAGCCTGGCTAACTCCCATCCATCAACTCCTTGCTCCACTTGCGACACCCAATGCATAACTTTTTAAATCAACCTAAACCATGGAAACACAAAATGTTCAAAGGGTGAGTCGAAGCTCAGTATGTTTGGCCCCCTATACTGTGAAGGACAAAATTTATTTTTCAGGGAGCAGCCGCATTTCAATTCATTTTAGTTATAACCACGGAGGGAGAGAATGATATTAAAACTATTACCGATTATCATCTGAAGTGGAACCCAAACTGATAAGCTCATATGTATACTGTGATGATTGAATAGGTGTACACCCGCCATGCCGATCAGATAGCTTGATCTAAGGGCCTGCGGGTAAACTGAAGGGCATAAATCCTGATAATTAAAAACTGGTAGACCCATTTGATAATGTGGCAAAGCAATACTTGAAAATGATTTATTAAATAATTGTACGTTATGAGACTTCGGTACTTTTGAAAAACATGTAAACTCTTGAAGGATACAAGCAGTAAACATACCTGAATCTTTTTAAAGGCACTTTCCCTTTTGGGAAAAACTCATTGCGGCTCAATAGTGACGAAATTGGCCTCACTTCTATTCCAAATAAGCGTCCCCTTATTGATAAAGTATAAATAGCTTTTACTCTTATAGATTTTTTGAGATAAACCATAACCTTACTTGGAATATTCTTATTTAACTACATTTCACCCTGAGTTTACTTAAACCACACTAAATCTTCTTATTTATTTTTCATTTTTTCATTTACCACTGATTCATGAATTTTTTTATACTATGTCCCTTTCTTTGCACTATTGTTGTTTTCATTATTACTATTTATTTAGGTATCTTCTTATTGTCACTATTTATGTTAGTATCATTATTACTAGTGCTAGTGTTATTGCTATTATTATTATTATTATTATTATTATTATTGTTGTTGTTGTTGTTGTTGTTGTTGTTGCTGTTGTTGTTGTTGTTATCATCATCATCATCATCCATGCCTACTGTTAGTATTTTTTGCTTTTAATCTTGATAAATTAATAGGTTGCTAGCAAAATGGGGTTAATTTACAAATGTCTAGTTAATAAGTGCCCTTGTTGTCAATGCCATGTACATATCCTATCGGGCCAAACCGAGGTGTTATTTGTTTGTGATTCTCAACTAGCCTTTAATTATCCCTTTTTCAATTTGTGTTGCCAAAGATATGTCAATGAATCAAGCATCACTTTTCTTTGTTTAGGTTGCATTAACACTTATCATTGGCTTTAATCCTAATCCATCAACTTTACTATTTTAATTTTTGCTTAAATTATTATTACCACACAAATTCCGCATTAAAACACCTTTCAATCTCCTTAAATTTACCCTCCAAAATTCACATTAAATCAATTAGACTCAAATTTCCAAAGATGGCTTCCTCTCTCCTTCCTCTATCTTCAACTTTAACTCCTCCCTAACTTTCCTTCATGGTAACATCCACACACAAACACACATAACATGCACACTTAAGTTTCATTCACAACACAAGAATTCCTCCAAACTTAATCAAATCAACTTTATAAGCACCAAATTCACTACCCAACCTCACACTTTACACCTCCATGGCAAAATACCAATTCCCAACCGCACCCATCCTTAAAATTACCTTAACAAAACTAAACTCTCACTATCTAACATTCACCCAAGCTAGAAAATACAGTTATTAACTAAATTAAGAAATAAAATAGTAAAATCATAGCAAGGGAACTTAGAATTTACCTCCAAAAACCCTAAGAACAGGACCAATAGGAGGGGAAAACGGTGGGTGGTGATGGTGCAGTGGGTGCTGACCGATGGCTAATGGCAGAGGCGAGCCGTGGCATGGCGGCGTCCTGCTTCGTGGTGGCTCGTCAGGGGGCAAAAGGGGGGCTGAGAGTCTAGCTTTGGAACAAAGAGGGAGAATGAAGAAATGGGCTGGAAAAAAAATACAGGGAGGGCTGTGTAAGTTGGTGGAAAGGAGGGGTGCTAGATTTTTTTTACAAAAAAAATCCTTTTTATTTTCCTCCTCATTTCGCACCCCTTTTCCTAAGAAAAATTCCTCTTCTATTTTTGCAAATGAACATGGCATTTTTAAAAAATTTTTATAACCTCATGGCTTTTGGGAGAAATTATCAATTCCAACACTTGGTAACATATATTTTTGTATCTATTTATTTACTGTTTGTTTACACTATTGTTTGTATTGTCATAGCATAGGTAAATAAATCATAATAATTAATTTTACTTAGTATCTCAACGAAAAATATCATTTTTAATTATTTTTATAGGTACGCTAAATTATATTCATTTATAAGTATCAACTAATTTTATATGAACTATTATTGAATCATTCTTCAAGGCCACTTATTATTTCAACATGAAATTGCATAAATATTTCAAATATTGAATTGAAATGCAGTGCTCAACTCTGTTCAATTGAATTTAACTAAAGTAATTAGCAACGGTTAGGTTCAAGCTATTACGGTCTTTCCCCCTTAAAATAAGTTTCGTCCCTGAGCCTTAGAAGTTTGCAAAGTGTATTTTACCGTAATAGATAAGGATTTTTTTATTTCTTGGTGTCCCAGAGGCATGAGACACATAGAATCTTAGCGAAAAGTATGCTGTCACTGCCAGTCTGTTTGACACCCTAGTTCAGTGCTTCCGCAAAAGGCATTCCTTATAAGCCAAGTTTTCAGTGACCTCTGTAGGCTTTGTCACATTGTTATGACTTGGGCTTGAAGCACATTTAAAGCATTGAACATGACAACACTATATGCATGCTGGAGTTCTATTGATAAAGCCAAACTATAAGCTATTGGGTTGAACTTTTTAGTGATTTCCTAGGACAATGTGCTTAGAGCTCCATTGACCTCTATTATTGTACAGCTTGCCACCCCTAACTGTGATATCTTATCCCTCACTTGGATCTCTAATAGTCTTCTCTTTTATCGACACAACTCTTTTGTAAGCAGTCTTAATATGCCCTTGTATCTTCCTTACCTTCTCTCTATTGATTCTTAAATTAACTTTGGCCCTTTAATCAATGATTTATGTAACCCATTTGAACACAACTAGGCATTGTTTGGCATTTATGCCCCTATTAAAACCATCCTCTTAATTGCACCGTAAGCGCACTAAGGACTAGGTTATTAGTAATGTAAATCAGACTCAATCTCATCATATGACTTGAGTTTATAGTGCCTTTTGGGCTAACAATGAAGGGATGTCTTACGTTCTATGTTACAGCTCCAACCTTTTTTTTCACAACCTCCCTTATCAAACTACACGGAGATTTGTTGGGTCTAATTCTAGCGTAAAAAATGAATATGAACAGGAATAAGGATGATGAATATGGTAGCCAAACGAGTCGTTATAGATATGTATAGAGATGATTGATAAAAGAAAGTTTGTCTGGGGATGGCCAGATTAAGAGAGCTATGAGTGTATTAAGAATTCAAAAATAGAAGGTCACAAGGATAATGGTTTGCATATATGGATCGCAAGAGAATTCACTGCCAAAGATAAACATTCCATGTGATCTCAAGTAACATGGCTTGTTAGAAAGGTGAATAATAGGTTATGTTTTGGTTTTTGTAACGAGAAAAGATTTAAGTATTTAGAACAAGAAGGTAAGATTATCTACTTACTTATTGCTATTTCTAATAGAAGTTCTCATCCATCGGTTAAGTCATTGGAACCATCATATAGCTAGAAATGAATTAGGAATATTTGAGCCATACGGGCAAAAAGGTGGACTGTTCATGTAGTCTTCACACTAAAGGTATGGTAAAATGCCGAAGTCATAAATATTATACTAATATTAGAAAGAAGGCAATAATCGTGATGTCCAATGTAGGGCATATAAATAATGGCCACATGGAGGTTTCAAGGAAAGAGCTAGAACCAATTGAGAAGAAGATGGTGTTCCAGTTGCACTGGAATTTAGCAATTGAATCGCAAACAAAATTGTAGCAATTTAGTTTCAACGGGTATCCTTTCTAGCAAAAATCCATATAGCAAACGCAATAGATTGACTTGTGTAAGCGAAATGTATACCATCCCTGATGTATTACATAATAAGTTTGCAAAAATATGGCTCCCTTCACATGAAGTGAGTTCAAGTATGGTGGTATTGTAATGATCGAACATTCACCCCATTTGTGAAAAATGCATTGCATTTTTAATTTGAAACAAGCAGTATGAGCTGATGACCTTGAATGATAGGATGGACGGTATATGCACAAATGTGTTTTTAGCAAAATAGAGAGAGGCGTGACAAAAATCAAAAGTTTCAGAATGTCTCTCGTCATTTAAGGGTCAATTAAGAACCTATTCTATACTAATTAACAAGTGTCAAGGACATGATTAACCATGTTAGATGAAAGGTACGAGTGTTTCCCAGGATTCACAAAGTTCTGCAAGTTTGGGATAAAAATGGCAAATTAAATAACATGGGAAAGAATCTAATTTTGGAGATAGGGTAGATCAAACAGATATAGGAAATGTTAGGAGATGAAGCTTCAACACAAACATCAAGCTCTCATGGCAAAGTTTGGATATTGCTAATGGCCTATTAAGTAAATGGTATGGATCAAAGAAACAATACGGTAGTAGGGAAATGAGACGAAAGAATAAAACAACCTAACCAAAGGAGAAATAAATCAACGATTGAAAACAACGAGAATATTGTCAATTTAAGATGTTAATTAGATCAACGGATGGTCGATTATAGAATGGCAAGTAAGACAAATGGCATTGGGAGACAAGTATAATATGAATAGCTGTAAGCATGAACAACTAAAAAAGGGAAGGCAGTAAAAATCAACGGTTGTAAACGTTAGTTAAATAGGAAAGAACATTTGATATTAATTTGAAAGCCAAGTGAATAATAAAATGAAAGGGGCTAGATGATGCTTACAAGGTTGAGGCAGGCCAAACATTGCTATTATAAAGAATAGTACTTACAAGGTACTAACCCAAGATTGGTGTATAGCATTATCTATTTGCATTGAAATGACTATAGGTTGCAATAATCAAATGACCATAGGTCAGTAGAAATTGATGTGACAATGATATCATATTTTTTTAAAAAAAAATTCCTTCAACTTATAGTGACAATCGAAAGCAGGA
The DNA here is from genome assembly GCA_029747015.1 of Carnegiea gigantea. NCBI lineage: Eukaryota > Viridiplantae > Streptophyta > Magnoliopsida > Caryophyllales > Cactaceae > Carnegiea > Carnegiea gigantea. The sequence continues at coordinate 13,546 of JAKOGI010002263.1, forward strand.
ATAGGTACAATCACACATAGTGAAACTTCTATAAGAGTGTCTTTCAATAGTTATGAAAGAGTTCCCATGTAGGTTTGTGTGATCACAAAAGGAAGAAACTTTTTTCACTGGCTTATTTGATTGACCACTCTCCAAGATGTAGGGAAATAATTTTAGCTAAATCTAGTAGATGGCGAAAGAGGGTAGCAGGAATCAAGATTTATCACAAATAATATGGCACCAGTTAATAAAGAAAGAAAATTTATTAGAAATAACCAAGCAAAAGTAATAACTCGAAGCAAAAGAATGATAGTCCATCTTGATGGTCAGGATTTCACATAAAGATTAATATCATGAAATGATTCAATTGTTTAAAAGGGGACTCAATAAGATATTGTTAAGGTAATTAGGCAATCTTGGCAAATAATACGTGAGCAAATCTCAAACAGTTGGTTGGATTGACTAAAAAAGGACATGTTGATACCTAGTTGTGATTGGGGAAAAAAAATATATAGGGGTTTTGTTGAATAACTACATAGTATCTAACGGTGCATGCTTTATAAGGGAAGACTCACGTTAGTAACCCAAGATTGTTATAGGCTCTTTTAATCAATACAAGGAAATATCTATAGCTACAATTACATGGGTTTGATTTGCTTAAAGGAAGGTCACCTAGGTTTTCAATCATTCAGTAAGATCTTCCCATAATCTACTTGTTCTACACCTCCATTATTGACATATCAGGGTTTGAATCAAGGCCACACCTTCTCGAATAGGATACTCTAGTCTTTTAAAGTCGTTAGATATAGATCCACACTATCTATGAAGTACTTGATGCCTAATAGCACTTCCTCAACAAAGAGGTTGCAAGAAGATTAGGTCAAGTATCCCAAGATTCATGCAATAAAAAGATTGTAGTTCTATTGTACTTCTCCATTTCTCATTCACTACCGACGTTCATAACCATCGATTATGTCCGCTCATAAGCTCGAATATAAATTATGGCCCCCAAATGCCTTAGAATATGGTATGTAATAGTATAGAACTTATGTACATATGTAGTACTTCTTTGAATCCTTTCACATGTATAACTTGATGTTTTAGGTACATATGTATAACTTGATGCTTTAGGAAAAGTGAGTATGCTCGAGGCTACCTACCCCTGCTTCCACTACTATGAGGATTTAATCATCTTAATATCCAATTCTCTTCCCTATTTAGTCCCCATGTTCCCCGTTCCATGTAGCATTGCTATGCTTCTGAGGCCATAGTAATGTGAGGTCCTTTACCCTTGGTAGATTGATGGCTAAAGACTGAGCTTTCATTTATTCACTCATGTTCCTTCTCTCTTTATTTTCCGTACTCTTTGTTAATCCCCAACTACTTTTCCTTTTCCTCTCTTTTCTCTCTGTTTTTTCCCCACCATCTAAGCAATATATCTCATATCAAATGAACACAATAGCCAGTCCACACCAAGAAAGGTAGTAAGAATTGATGTATATTTTCCTGTCCTCAAAATTTTCACAGTAAAAAGAATTTCCCTAATGAGCATTTTTTTCCATCAAGTCCTCTCTCGTATTATTCTTGTGTGATCTGAAGGTCTATCTTAACCTTATAATAGGTAAATAACATCCCCAGGTGTTTCACATAACCTTAAGTACACTATTTCTCTCTCCCTTTTTTTCTTAACTCCTTTGAGAATCTCTGGGAACTTGTCACCCTAGTTGATACTTCCGTTAGGAAATGTCTCATCTTATGACCTTAGTCAAAGGTCGAAAGTCATAACTTCTACTTGGAACGAGCATCCAATACATTCATAATGGCAGAACATACCTAAGATGCAGTGGCTAAGATATTTATCTAGCCAATAGCAATCTACGTAGGTTTGCATAATTTTGAAATAAATAGATGACAACACTTTCTCTACATGACTCCTACTCTTGCCTTATACGATCCATGTAGTACCAAGTAGCATACCATCAACTATTGGATTACCGTCATATAATTCACTATAGTAAATTATGACTACAAAGAACCTATAACATGCCTGCAAGCCCTCATGCATTTACACTAATGGAAGATCCATTTTATATTGATTCAACACATGGATATGCAGCATAACACATTTCCTCTGTCTAGAATGTTAGATGTAATTTGGCACAAAATTCATCACACAAGAATTTACGAATAATATCCTCACATCATATCTTAAGCATTGCCACACCGAGCAGTAAGCATGTTTGTATGTATTAAGTGAACCTCTAGATTAAGGCCATCCATATAGAACAAACAGGTAACCCCAAACTTTTCAGACTTATTGCTATGAGTTTGGTAAACTTCTCTAGGATACATAAGTAAAAAATAGGCAAACTGAATGTTCTTGAGCTCTCCTAGGTTGGCCTTAATACCAAGAGCTGATACAAGATAAAGATTATAGGAGCATCCTCATGACGAACTCAGACACATGAACTCGTAATCAACATCTCTTTTAACTAATCCAACCTAGCTTATAGACACCCTTATAGCTCATAGTGACCGCTTAAACCTAACCTGGCTCTAATACCACAACTATAACACCTCTAACTACTAATCATATAAGTAGGCTTACTTAATTAGTTGTTAATGGTTAATAAGTGGAAAAACCAAATTAGGACATTAACGCTATCTTAGAAAGGATAAGGCTTAATGATTTAAAATGCTTAACACCAACATAATAACATCTTATATAACACTAGGTAAGTAGTGCATAGACTGCACATGCTTGATCCGAAATATAGTAACTTCCTTTGTCCAAGGCACCGCACAAGCCTAACAATGCTACCTGCTTCCAATGAATGAACTGAGCAAGATTAACCTATTTCCTGAGACCACACCTTTAGAGATGGTAGCCCTAATCACTATAAGCAAGGGCACAATACCCTTTAGTAATGAGGATCTCCCACCAAGAGGTCTAGCATACAACAAAGCCTTATACCTTATGGTCACTTGTCTGCATAAATGCATGCTGCTTGCTTTGATTGATAATGGGCAACTGTCAACATATGCCCCTGAAGTATAAGGTTGGGGAATCGAATAATGCAAATTATCAAACCCTACTACACAGTTAAGGGTGTACGACAACTCAAAAGGTGTTATTATGTGCACTATGCTCCTTCCCATTAAGGTAGGTCCTATTGAAAGAAATGTGGAATTCCAAGTTTTTGGATATTTTCACTACCTTTAACCTACTCTTAGGCCACCCTCAGCTCCATGAACACCAAGCAGTGCCATCCATATCACTAGAAGGTAAACAAGCTGGTTAAAGGACAGGTGGCTACTATTGGAGCGGGTGATTTATGTGCTGCCATTACTAACAAGGGACTAGTAATGAAAATAGAACACACTCATGATGATAAGGAGCTCTGTAATATTGAAATAGTAGTAATTTTAGAAAAGGATCATGCACCTTTCGACTTCATTCTTCATTCAAACTCAAACGTGAATGCTACTCTCAAAAAATGGGGATACTTCCTAAGATAGGCTGCAGGAAGAAGAGCATAGGGGGAAATCACATTTCCCTTAATACAAAAGTAGAATTACAAGCTTGGGCTATGATACCAACCCATTCTAGATGATGTAACTTAGGCTAGGTAAGAAGAATAAGTCTGAAGAGCTGTTACTACAAAGAAGAACCAGGAATACTATATAAGTGTTCAACCAGAAATTATGTTAATTTATACCCTTTTATTATATATAATTTGCTCAAAATAAATTAGCAGATTAAAATGGTAATGATATTTTTATTTATTTTGTAGTAATTGGGGAAAATTTGAGAAAGAAATAAATAATTACCTTAAATAAGACTTTGGATCAAGCGGAAGACCCCCCCCAAAAAAAAGAAGTCCAGTCTAGCTGGGCTATGAGAGACCCGTGGCCCAAAGCCCCAGCACTAACTCCTTTTTTTCCACCCTCTAATCCAGGTCTTCCTCCTTTCTTCTCTCTTTCGGGCCAGACTGCTATCTGCTGCCCAAGTCCACACGCTTATCCTTTCCCTCTCCCAGCTCCCTCTTTATCGCGTGGGCCTGTCCAGTGCTGAGCTTCCCCTTCACGCGGGCCTGTTCGTGGGTGCTCTGCGACCAAGGCTGTTCTACTCTTAACTTTTTCCCCAGTGCTCTACCGTTACTCTCTCTTCTCTTTCTTCACCATTTACTCCTTAGTCATCACCATCATCAAGTCAGCGGTTACAAGCATTGGGCAAGACTTAATTTAGGATTTACTAAAGCAATCAAGAGGGGCCTTTTAGGGGGGCTGTTTGATTTCATTTTCTAAGGGAGGAAGCAGAAGCAAGGGGGTATCAACAGAGTGAGAGTTGAGTTGTATTTTTCTTTCTTCAATTCATGTACTTTATGTTTCTAGAGTCGTCCTCATGTTCAAGTTCGTGTACTGAACTAGATTTGAGTCAGCGAATCAGAATTCTAGTTTTAGTGATTCAAGGATCATTACAATTCGTGTTCATTTGCCTAACTATATTACATTCTTATTCGACAGTTTGGCTAGGTTTTCTGGTTCATTTGCTCAGTTTTTTGGCTTGCTGTGCACTGGAACTTAAATTGGAGAAGGGAAATATGGGTTTATGGTTTATTTGCTTTCCTTGCAAATTGATTAACTAACTAGTTCATGATTAATGCCTTGGTTGATGTTGAAATTTATTCTCAAGTCAATAATTTCATAATCTCATCCCTAAGGATCAACACTCGTAATTGCTGTAACGAACTACCGTATTAACTAACCAGAACATGTGCTTGGCGTTATTCCCGGGCGTGAGTTTATGAAATTAGGTTGCGTTGAGTCGTAGTTGAGTTGTTTTCCTTTTCGTTTGGTATTTTTGATCTTTGATTTTTTATGTGTGTTAGTTTTGTTTTGTTTTAGTTCAGATTAGTTTAGATTTCGTTGTTTTTAATTTATGATTTTGGTTAGTATTTTGATTTTTTTGGGTTTTGGTTAGCTTAATCTTGATTTTTAGTGGTTATTTTTCTGCTAAAAAAATCAAAACTAACAATTTTGGACTGATCTGGACATGCAGTAGCAGAGCAGGGCAAAACAGACACACTAGTGCAGGCTTTTGCTATTTTTAGATTCTGTTTGAATTGTTCGAAGTCGTTCTAGTGTGAATGTTTCTCATTTGATATTTTTAGTGGATTCTCCATGATTTTTATAGTTTACGTGAGTTTATGTGTGATTTTTAAGAATTTCTGGAATTTTCTGTGATTTTTAGAAATAATTTTTTGTTTGGAATTTTCTACACTATTCTGGGACCCCAAAAAAAGGGAAACAAATATATTCATATTCCTTGTGATTGTGTTGAATTTTTTGTGTACAGGGTTCTGATTTTAGGAAGATTGATTTTCTATTTTAATTTAAATTTAAATTTTGCTAGTTTAGATTTTAGTTTATTTTCACTTTTCTTTTTGCTTAACTTGTGTTTATCTTGTGTTTTTGTTTTGTTCCTAGGATTAGTGTACTTTCAGTTTTTGTTTGGTGTGTAAAAAGGAAAAAAATTCAAACAAAATTAGAAAAATCAAAGTCAAAACAAAATTAGAAAAAGAAAATGGCAAAAAATATATCCTTTTGTGAGGGTGCCGGATTTACATGACTGGTTAGGATAGAGATCCTGAAGGCAAGAGACTTGTTAGCAGGGAGCCTACCCTGATTTGGAAACCGTACCTGAGCCCAAGCCTGAACTAGAATTGTAAGAAATGGCATAAGAGAGATCTTTGAGCGATATTTTCATCCGCTAGGACTGCTTTGCCATCTTGTTTTACTTTACCTAACCTATGACCAAATGTGATATTCAAATTGAGACCTCACTATTCTCAAATACTCTCTAAATTCATGGGTTTAAACAATGCAAAGGAGAAGAAAACCTGGGTCCCTAGACTTGAAATGTTTAATGATTGTTAGATCTCATAAGAAGACGTACTTACTTTAATAAAAAAGTACCAGTCCACGCAAAGTTAGACCCATTTAGCTAAAAACAACATCTTCAGGCGACTATTTGGGCAGGGTTATAGGAAACAGGAGGGCCAACCTATTGTGTTCTCACTTGCCATGCCCAATAGCGACTCTGCTCCTACAAAATTCATCACTAAAGTGGGCATATAGTACTGTAAGCGAGTCATTTGGATGGCTGAAGAGGAAGGAAATATATTCACAGTAGCTTTAGGAGAGAATTCAGGAGAGTTTAGCGTAGGATCCAAGATAGAGTCTAAGAGTCATTGTTCAATTTCTGTTTCTACAGAGTCTTCATTAGATGTACTTATTTCTAATTTCTCAATAAAATGAACTCTTCCACATTAGATGTACTTATTTTCAATTTCAATACAATGCACTTCACTATTATAGGGATTTATGGATGTCTTAGCCTGGATTGCAAAGACATATCGAGAATAGATAAAGACATAGCCGAGCATAAGATTCCTCTCTATTCAAATGCCAAACCAGTGAAGCAAAAACTTCATCGAATGAAACTAGAAAGCACTTTAAAGATAAACGAGGAGGTTCAGAAGTGGTTAGATGCCATTTTGTCAAGGTTCCACGTGTAATACCCTTAGCAGGTAGCAAACATCGTGCCAGTTCCAAAAAAGGATGGAGGGTAAGAATGTGTGCAGGCTTTAGGGGCATCAACAAGGTAAGTCCAAAAGATGACTTCCAGCTCCTAGATATAGACAAACTGGTTGATAGCACTACTGGACATCCCCATCTTTCTTTCATAGATGGCTATGTTGACTATAATTAGGTGAAAATGGCATATGAAGACATATAAAAGACTACGCTTATCACCCCTTGGGGAATATACGGTTGCACCTTAATGTTATTTGGGTTAAAAAAACACTAGCGCAACTTATCGCATGACCACTACTACCCTATTACATGACTTAATGCATGAGGAAGCAGAGGTGCACGTTAATGATGTGATCATAAAATCTAAATATAGTGCTAGGCATGTCCCAACTCTTCAAAAGTTCTTTTCCAAACATAAAAGGTATAGTATGTACTTGAACTAGAAAAAATGCATATTTGGAGTCACTTCTAGGAAGCTGCTTGGTTACATGGTCAATTTGATGGGAATTGAGGCTAACCCCTTGAAGATCGTGGCGATACAGCAAATATCATCCCCTAAAACTAAAAAAGAGATACGAGGATTCCTATTATGCCTATAGTACATCAGTTGCTTCATATCAAAGTTGACTATGTATATGAGCCTATTATTAAGTAGCTATAACACCTAAAATTATCACTAATTTTAACAAATGTATGAACGTGTGATTTATGTGTATATACGTTATGTATTTTATTTTAGAGACATACGTATGTCTTATGTTAGCATTATTATGTTAGGGGAATACTTAGTTAAGTTATTAGTTGCAATTCACCGAGTATGGCTTAAAAAAATTGAAATGGAGGCTTATATCACCAAAGGTGCACTTTCCTTTTCGGAAACCCGCTCTTAAGAACTTCATAGTTAAGCGTGCTTGTTATGGAAAAATCTTATGATAGGTAACCTTCAAAGAAGTTTCCCATGCAGTGGGTGGGCAAGGATGAAACATGCCGAAAAAGCTTGTAGTGATTGGTGGGGTCAATCGACAGTCCTTGAAGCCATTCCTAGTAAATGTCTCGACCAAGGAGGAGGCTGGAGCGTTACAGGTGGTATCAAAGTCGACCCGTGATCGTAAGTTGCACTAGTGGATGGGGAAGTGCTGGACAGTCACCTAGTGTAGCAAAGATACTAGAGTGGACTGCTAGTCGAGAAGACTTGTAAGTCAATTGGTTAATAAGGCACAACGAAAAAGTTGTGCGCTTTAAGTGGGGGTGATTGTAGCACACCATGTGTGGCTTAAAGGATTTGATGCGTCTACCTATATCACCAAAGGTACACCTTCCTTTTTCGAGAGCCCCTACTAAATGTTTTTTGTGAAAAGCAAAATAGGAAAAAGGAAATAATTCAATAAAACAGGAAAAAGAAAATTGGATGTTTACGTATCACGCCAAAACAAATAGTGGGCGTGGGTTGTTTATCTTCCTCCCCAAAAAAATCATAGACAACACAAATAGAGAGAAGAAGCGGCATAGAGATGAGAAGAAGACGAAGAAGAGGAGGATGAGAAGAAGAAGAAGAGCAATAGAAATTGAGCTCAGTTTAGAGAATGCAGGGGAACAATTTCTACTTTTTTTCACCTAAAATTGATCAGAAAAATATTAATTGAACAACCTATGCTTGAATTTAGGAAATCAATCGAAGGTTGAGGCTAGGAATTTAATGTTTTTAGGGTTAGGATATTAGAGACCTAATTTCACTTCATAGAAACCTACCCCTAAAAGTTTTATGTTTAGTTGTGATCATTGGTTTATAGATGTTGTGAATTTGGTATTCATGCTATGAACTTGAATATATATTCACTAATTGATGAGTACTTGCCTTGAATATTTGGATTAGAAGACGAAAATAGGGAAGAACAATGTGCATTTTTGAATCTCCCATGATTTTCATCCGCTTTTATAAATTCTGTGAATTATTGGATGCGTGAAAACTTCCCAAAATTTTATTTTCATCTCTCCCTATTATTGGCAATTTTATGTAAATTTTCATGAATTTTGGATGTGTAGTTTATCAGTTATAAATTTTTTTATTGAAACTACCCTATTTTAGTACACAATTTTGACCACTATTTGAAACTCTAGGGATTATTGGCAGCCAAAAATGTAGAAAAATTTACTGTAGATTTTTTAAATATTTGCCATTTTTTGTAAATGTTCATGAATTTAAGATTTGTAGTTCATGATTTATGAAGTCCTTATCAAAATTGCCCTGTTTTAATGCATAATTTTGACCGCTGCTTTATTTTTTGTGAAAGATGGGCATTGAGTGAAATCCTAAAATTTTTTATTCAGATTATTCATAATATTTGATAATTTTCTATAAATATTTGTGTATTTTGATCGTGTATCTTCTGAATTGTGAATTTTTGAATGAAACTGCAATTTTTAGGGAGTTGTGGGCTAATTGTGTGAGTTAGATGAAAAGTGCATACGTTAGGATTGTTTTTTTAGCATTAGAGATAGTAGAATAGTGGAATACCTACTGGGAATTTGTATAAACTATTTGAAGTTGGATTTTGCCTTGGTTGGGTTTTATTTTTGTATAAGCTGTGAGTACAAGTTTCTTTGAGAAAAAACTGTGGTAATGTGATTATGATATGATCAAATTATCATTTTTAGGGGAAAAAGTCATGTCTTTCCTAGGGCTATTATAATCTTGTTCTAGAGCTATGGCTATAAAAAGAAAAAAACGTTGTCTCTGTGTTTGGAGCTATGTTGGCCACTAGATGATACCTTGAGTAACCTCTACTTGGTCCATCAAACTAGCCCCTTAGTATCTGTTATATGGGATATGTGTGCATCCCTAGTACTCCACAGTTTGTAATTTTAGGGCATCTACATACTCAAGAGCATTGGGTCCTGGGTTGCTAAGTTGAGTGGGTTTTACCAGGTCCATCTAGATGTGTTTGTGACCCTTATGCTTTGTGATAGTTCTTTGAGTAAGTTATGGGTTAACTACCCCAAGGTTTATCTACTTTATTGATTAAGATAAGAAAAATGTTATTCTTTGAATTTAGATTTATGTTTGGAAGACGAACATCTTTTTGGTTTTCATGAAAGTTTATGAGAAATATGTGTCTGTACGTATAAATTGAGTTTAGAGCCAAGCCATTAGTCTAACTTAGTATACTTTGCTTTCTTCTAGGCTCGAGTGAAAACTAGGAGCCAAAAAGACATCATTGGTACGGATAATTATGGTTAGTTTAATAAATAAACTAACAATAGAGTTATTTGGGGACTTAAGTGAAACGAGGGTCCCTGAATCGTACCTAGAATGGGACATATATGGTTGAGTTACTCTAGTCATCTACCTTATGCATTTGATTTATTTTGCAATTGACCACGTAAACAAGTGACATGAATGTGTATTCCTTGGACTAGCATGTAAGAAATTTCTGCATTCGTATATTTAATGTTTTAGGTAAGTTGATTTACTTATGTTACATGATTAAATGTTAACTGAATAATGAGCTTAGTGTAATGACGAAAAATGTAAGGATTATTCACTTGGCTTGGGAAGCTCATGAGTTCGTCATTTTTTAGGTTTTTGAAAGTTAAAGGGAGCCACATGAGTATATAAGTGGGGTAGGCATCAAATACCCTTTAGTGAGCAAAGTTGAAAAGGCAGGCGCCTGTTATGTGTTAATATCGGGATTATGTTCAGTAAATACAATGAATGTTTTTTTGTATGTAAGTATGTAAGATGTTATGATGATGGTCTAAGTATGTATAGAAATGCATGTTTTAGAACTACCCTGGTGACTTTAGTTACACAGTTGCCCTCATCTATTAACAGCCCAACTAAGATTAAGGTGTTTAGATAGCCTTATAAGTATTCCTAATTGAACATCCACGATAGTGTTGCATCTGCCTCATTTGGGTAGGGCGTCACAGAAGCTAAAGAAGGGCGTAAAGCCAAAGTGAGGTGAAGAGTTCTAAGAAGCATTTGATAAAATCAAGAATCACTATCTAATTCTCCAGTCTTAGTACCCCCACAGCCAGGTATTCCTTTCATACTATATCTCATAATGACAGTGATAGCAATTAGAGCTATGTTAGCTAAGAGGATAGAAGGAGAAGAGAGGGCTATTTACTACCTGAGCAACAAGTTTCTGGAATATAAAAGTCATCAGTCTTCTTGGGAAAAAACTTCACCTGCAATAGTATGGGCAACTAAGAAGTTTATATGCTACATCCTTGCTTACACATTAAAAGTTGTGACACCAATGGACCTATAAAATACCTATTACAACAACCCGTGATCAGCAGCAAATTTGCCAGATGGACAGTAATGCTATCAGAGTTTTACTTAAAGTACATCCCCCATAAATCAATTAAAGGAAGAGTCGTGTCAGACTTCTTAGCAGATCTGCCAACAAAGGATCAAAAAGAAAAGACTTTTACATTCCTGTACGAAGAAGTTCTTCAAGTAGAGGAAGATGTTTGGACAATGTATTTTAAAGGGGCTTCCAACCATAAGGGATTTTGAGTAGGCATCCTCCCAGTACCGCCAGAAGGGGCACATACCCTATCTTTATCAAACTTGACTTGGAGGTCACTAACACTGTGGTTGAATATTAGGCATGCATTATCGGGTTACAAGTTGTTATAGAAATAGGAGTGAGGAATATAGGGGTATATGAAGATTCTAATTAAATGTTCAAACAAATCTCACAAAAGGGAACGTGAGGAGTAAAGCCTTGGCACCACACCAGGCTCATTTGGTTGAGCTCACCAAACATTTTGTCCATATTACTTACACCTACCATCTCCGTGAAGACAATCAATTTACCAATGCTCTGGCAAAGTTCGCTTTAATGATCAATATTCCTAGTTGTACTTATTCAATGTCATTATAAGTGAAGAGGAGAAATAAGTTAGCTCATTGTTATACCATAGAAATATGTAGCATCGACTCCGCTGCTTGGTATTATGATATCTACCTTTAACAAAGAAGGAGTACACTCTGGGTTCCACCCGAAGAAGCTAACGAGCATTGAGATTGTTAGCTCCAGAGTACTTCAAGAACAAGGGGAAGCCCTATAAGAAAATGAACATGGCAAGAAATGTGGGCCACACTTGAATAGTCGAATGTTAGCTAAAAAGTTTCAAAGGATGGGGTACTATTGGTCGACAATGGAAGCTGATTATCATGCATGTGTAAGAAGATATCATAAATGTCAAATATATGCAAATCAACAACACTTACAACCCTCCTTTATCTCAATGCTTACTTCATCATGGCATTTTTCAATATGGGATATAGATGCAATTGGAAGAATAATACCAAAAGGAACTCGAGGCCATGAACATATGCTAGTAGCAATTGACTACTTCATAAAACCAATAGAGGGGGCCTCTTGTGCCAAAATTACCTTAAAGCATGTGGCGAAGTCTATTATCAACAACATCATATGTAGATAAAGAGTGGCACATGGGTTAATAAGTAATTAAGGAAGTCATTTCAAGAAAAAGGTGGCGAGTCTACTGCAGAAGTATAAGATTCAACACCATAAATCCTCCTCTTATCAGCCTCATACAACTAGAGCGGTTGAAATGGCTACTAAGAACATCTAGAGGATAACAGAGAAAATGGCTGAAAATTATAAAGATTGGCCTGATAACCTTATGAGGATGTTGGACTTCAATGTGTACTTCAACATGAGCGACACTATACTCCCTAACATATGACATATGGAATAGAAGCAGTACTTCATATTAAAATCATTATACCCCCACTTAGGGTAATAATAGAAAGCCAAATTCTATAATCAAATAGGCGAAAGCTCGGTATGAGGAACTAGTCATGCTAGAGGAAAGGAAATTATGAGCTTTGTATAGTTTTAAAGGAAATTAGGGTTGCAATTTAGGACCCATAAGGGAAGTTTAGACCCAATTGGCAAGGCCCATATATTATAAAGGCTATCCTACCAGATGGAGCTATGAAGCTAATGGATATGAACTGAAAGGATTATACTTACTAAGTGGACGACTGAGGTTTCATGAGGGTTTGCAAAAGAGATTCCACAAGATCTTTGAAATGCTCTTGGATTTTTTAAAAGTATAGACTTATACACAAGTATCGTAAAAAATGTGTACACGTCTAAATTGATTCTATTATCCTAACAACCTAGCTAACTTGTCATGCGCAAGCAAAACATATAATCATTGAGACGCTTAGGCAATGAATGCGCCCTTGACTCTCATTTTTCACCCCACACAACACAATGCCACAATATGTACACATTGGTGCTATATGCAAAGTATATTGACTCTTAATGCTAGGCTAACTCGGGTGAAAAGGTCATTTTTGCTTGTCTAATTGACTTTCATTTATTAGATGATCAACCTTACCTCTATTTTCTTTCCTCTCATTTTCTTTCTTCTTTTTTTTGCTTGCCTCCTTATGCTCATTCGCCTGGATGGGTAGCTCTTGGCTTATTAGGCCTTGAATCCTGGATGAACAACTTAGCATACGTTTGGGCTTCTTCTCTAATTAGAGGTTTTATTTGGATGTGAAAAGCACTTATTCAAGCCTAAATAGAGGAACCGAAATTAAGCTTTCTCTCACACTCTTGTTTTTCTTTTTTTATTTGAAGGAAAAGCCGGAAGACAATTAATTAAGTAGAATGTCCCCAACCGAAGTTTTAACAAACTAACACAAAGAATTAACGTTCAAGCGTATAAGGTTTGCACAAGATTGCATATATGAGATGGAGTTATTATGAAAAATCAAAAATTACACCATGGACAAGCAATCTGTCATACGTATTTTACTTATATAAAAGCTAGTAACTAAGCCAACAGAGCTCAAAAACCAATCAAAAAAGGCATAAAAGTCCACAAAACAAAGCAAAAACCATAGAAATTTTAAATTTTTTTAAAAAATATATCTAAGTAGTCACCTCACCCCTACACTAAAACTCCTCAATGTCTATATTGTGGGAACTTAGGTGCTAAAAAGCAATCATATAAGCAGCATAACTGTAAAACTAACAACTCAAATCTACAAGTATATCAAACTGATAACATCACTAAAGAAAATAAAACCAAAAACACTAACAAACATTTATAAAACAAAATACACCATCAATAACCCTTCATAAAACAAAACATACAAAATAAACGTGGATGATCATAGTCATCTCTACTCAATAAATCCTAAATTTCTCCACATAAATCATCATCCTTAGAAAACCACAATCTTAGATATCCACAAATATGTATGAATGAGAATGAACAGAAGAAAAAAAAGAAGAGTGGAGAATTAGAATGATCATACCAGGTAGAGTATCGAATATACCCAAACTATGCCTCACTAAGATGGTGTCATTATGAGGTTTAAGGAGCACCAGCCACCCTACTAACTCAAGATCAAGGTACTGCTCTCGGATGCTGTCAAAGCTCTCAAGAGCTTATCATACATCAATGCATGCATTTGAGAAAAGCGAATGTAAGAGAACACTAACAAAACCACATTAATAATAGTTAGGGCTCGCATGAATTTATCATATGCCTTAGAAAAATCAAAAGTGATCAAAGAAGGTGGTCCGCATAATTTTTCTTGGCAAGCCTCTAGGTAAAAATGAAATGGGTCAAGGGAGAGATTGTAGCCTCCAAAGGTACATAGGACCCACTAACATCAGATGTATTCCCCATAGGCATATCAAGCAAGTGGTCCACATGGCCCAAATCCAAACTAAAGTCACACATCATATGACAGTCAATGTGCCTAGAAAGATGATGCCCAGGGAGCAAGAAAACAAAGTGGGGATCAAGTCAAGAGGGTTGGGGGAAATATATTCATAAAGCTCAAGACAAAGACGACGGGGACCTCATGCATAAGCATCCCATATATATTGCAAAGAATCTCCTCAACAAATTGCTCCACATCATAAAATTGTTTTAACTCATCACAAGAATCTAGCTTATCAATACTAGACTCAACCTTAAATCTTCTCTCTTCTCAGGCTCTCCTAAGGGAACTAGAGGAAAAAAGAGGTCGGGAATGGTTGAGACATTCTCGGGGGAGTCCAAGGTCAAGCTATTCTCAAGAGAAGAAGCATATGTAAAAGAAGGTGAAGAAATGCCATCATCTCCCTTAAAGTCACATATAGGGGCACCAACTTCAAATTCTATGCTCAAAGTGGGAGATGAATAAAAACCACCTAATGAATAACCCCTGGGTGGTGAAGGTCCTACCTTATGCGGTCTCATGCAACACTGACTCAATGTTCTCCACATAACTTTTAACCAACTATGAGAATTAGTCTATGAATGGGTTTGTCATGTTGTCTATAGACTCTCGATAGTTTTTCATTTCTTGCTCAAGTTGATCAGGTTTAGAGTCCATAGAAATAACATAAGGACAAAAGTTGATATAATGTTCAGATGATTAGCAAGAATCACAAAGACTGGGGAGCATATTCAAGGGACAGGTGGGCATAAGATTTCATAAATTGTTCATCATAATACACTATTGCATGAAAAGCACATGGATTGGGAAAAGACATGCATCCCAAAGGCACCTCTCACATCCTCAAACTTGTAAGTATCACTAACCAACCATTCAAGGATATCTCAAGCTTCATCCACAGTTTTGAAACGCAAATCATAATACAAATTTCATAATTCACACCCTTATTAACAACACACAGGATTTTCCATTTCCCATATGAATAACCATAATGAGCATATTGAGCAAGATAAGCATTTAAGTGATCCTAAGAATGGTGAAACAATTCTTGCTCATGTTGGGGAAAATCAAAAATTGTCATTGTTTTTAATTTTTTGATTTCTTAAATTCTTATGGATTTTTGGTTTTTTAAACACAAATAGCTAATCTAGCACACAAATATCACTAAACTAAACAAGAAAGAGATAAGAAAAACACAAATGACCTAAATTTTGTGCCACCGTCCCCAATAAAGATGCCAGTTCATTGAGGTAGCTTTCATGGTTAGGAGGGTGGAAAGTTTGTCATCCTCTAGGACAGTGTTGAAATCAAATTACTTGTTATTTAACCTCAAATTTAATCTAAGAAAAGCAACAGAAGTGACTAAATATGATTAATTAAACTAATTACTCACTAGTCTTAACATAAACATAATTAATAAACTAATTTAAAATAAAATACAATTAACACATCAACATAAAACATCATTATAACTAACAATAAACAAAAAATATCTAATTAACTACGAAAGCATTACATTTACTAGCAAAGAGAAGAGAAAGGGGAGTATCTCAAAAGCTCAAAAGTCCAACAATGGGGTAAGATCTCGATTAAAGGATATAGGAAAGAGTTTTGATGGTGGATTCTCCACCATTTCAGCAATTATCTTTATTACCTACCAAACTAACAAAAGACAAATAAACAATCTACTTTCCTTTCCCCTAATACCTTGCAAAAGCAAGATAGAAAATTCTTGATTAAAAGAGCCTACTTTACACTAGTCTCTCCAAATTACACTATGTCCTTTGTAAAAAATAGGTTAAATATCTTGGGCCCTCTCTGGCTTGTAGGGAAAGGTTTCTAACTCCCAACCTAAACCTCTTCTTGCACGAAATGGAATAACATCTCAATGCAAGCAATAAAAATATAGTCTTATTCCATAAGATGGAAAGAAATTTTCCATTGGGTCTTTATCACATCAAGCATGAAACAACACATAACATTATCACTTTAACCAAAAGTTAGGGAAGTCTTTTGTCTATTAGCATATCTTGAATGAAAGAAATCTCAACCAACTATGCGCATTTGCTGGGTCCATCTTAATGGTCATTCGTTGTCTAGTCATTGTCTTCTTCCTCATGCTATGGAGAATTTGCTATATGATTATGATGTTATCACTAATTCATCGACCCAAAAAGAAACTAGCTTCCACGAATGAGAGCAAATTGGGAAGAACTGCTTTTACGTTGTCGATTTACCTATCTTTCACTTAGAAGCGTGCATTATGTCGATTAATAGAATTGTATTCAAAAGTTGGCGCTTCTATTAAAACCGCTAATATTTTTTAACGATAAAGATTAAGAATAATTTTTCCATAGATATAATTTTGACAGATTTATATTATCTACTTTCCTATGACATACAACTACATAATATCATATTATATTATCACATCAGATCAAATAGTTACCTATAAAATCAAATAAGTTGCTATGGAATTGACAAGTGGTATGCTTCAATTGAGTCATTAATTTTTAATTGCATGTTTATAAATTTACTAATAACACCGTTGTTTCTAATTTGTAACTAAATTAAAAGAATTTACTGCAAAATTAACTTAGATTAATTTATTCTATCAATTTAGTTTAAAAATGAGCCAAAAATTTATTTTATTATTACATTTTTGTAATAATTTTTACATGAGATGGTTTTATCAATTATTTAGCAGCATGTCCTTTTGTTAGTCCTTTGACCTTTTTGTCAATCTGACTACTATTTAGCCAGGGAAATTTAGTTCTAAATGGTATACTCAAAAATTTGCTCAAAAGATCATTGTTTTTTTAATGTGAAATTACAAATGAAATGAATTTAGTGCAAAATTAACTACTTTAATTTACAACAAATTGAAAGAATTTAGTGCATATTTACTTTGATTTACAGCAAAGTTCATACAACATGTTGACGTTATATACATAGAACATTCTTAGGACTATAGCTCGAGACCCAGATGAGGTCTCCACAAATGGTTTAACCCGCTTGATAGGTGTGCTGTTTGAATTCAATTTTTTATTTTAAAAGAAAAAGGATCATGACTGCAAAAGAACAGGATTACCTAGGGATCCTAGGCTAATGTCGAGCCTAGGTCTCCGGTGTAGTACTCTAGCAATCTCCCTAACTAAGCCTAGAGACTGGACAACAGCACTAGTCTAGGAACCTAGCCGGCTTCTTGGGTAAGTATAGCATCTAGGTTTCTCGTTCATACAATAAATTTTATTAATAGAGTTCTCGAAGGTTTTAGGGAAAACCGACAAATCGAATCTACTTTCTAAAACAAAGCATAAACTAGACGGGACACTGAAAGGGACAAAGGGGTTCACTTTAAATAGATTTGAGAAAGGCCCCCAAACTAAACATGGAATGAGAATTGCTTGACCCTGGAGAGTTGAACCGAGGATCTAGATTCATGACAAAAGTATGATGTCGTAATGGAATGCATCATAACGTTCCCTGTCATCATGGACAACCTCTAATAATCAAAACAGAAAATAAAATCTAATTATACTCAAAACAGCACACTGCATATTATGATCAACCAAATAAGATAATAAAATTAAAAAGAAAATGCCAGTTCAAAGGAACCTAAACAAGCAAGTAAACAATTACAGTGGCGGGGCCTAAGCAAATTAAAAATTACATTTTTAATCACTCGAGGCTTAATACAACAATAAAATCAAAGAACAAACTGAGAGAAAAGGAAGGATGGTTGAAATCGTACCCTCAAGATGACTCACATGATTTATTTGGGAACCCAGTACATTGATGCATCTTCGTAATCAACAAATTTCTTAGCTTCAATGCCTTTCAATAGTTTCAGCCTATGATGTGTTTATCTCAATGTTTTCAGTGTCTTTCTCTCCAGTTTTTTAAGGGATTTTTCACATCAATTTTTCTTGTGTCTAACCCATGGTTTAGCCCCCTTTTTATGGTGCTTTGAGGGTGACACGAGTTGATTAAAAAATGAGACCTAAGCCCACCCCTAATAGGATTAATTTGATTGGACAAATCAATTTGGATAAAACACTTCTAGCTAAAACACGTCCTAGACACAGAACCCTATCGGGTTTCTGGTCAGAGGGTCGGGCCGAGTTCCCAGCTGGTTTAGGCTCATTGGGCCGGCCTATCCTTCCTTATTTTCTTCTCTTTTTTTGTTTTTCCTTTCAAACTCATATTGAAGATTAATGATCTAGGTTCCCAACTATAACGATTGGGGCATAAATTTTCACATTGGACATTTTATAAAAATCGAGACGTCATTTGTAGGTGTCTACAATTAGGCGTTACTTTGACAAAGCCTATATAGGTGAAGATCAAAATACCTAGCTCTTATGCTCATGTCTTTTCTCACTCCATTTTTACCTTTCATCGGTGTAGCAATCCTGAAATGTTGACCTTTCATTGGTCAAGCGGATTTGGAATTTGATCTTTCGCCAGTCTAATAGTTCTGAATTTTACCTTTTACCAATCCAGCAAATCCTAAATTTTACCTTTTGCTAGTCTAGCAGACCTTTCGCTAGTCCAACAAATCTTGAGTTCAACCTTTCACCGATCTAATGGATCTTGAATTTGATCTTTCATTGGTCTAGTGGACCTTGCACCACTGCAGTG
>JAKOGI010002263.1:37500-110000 GCA_029747015.1 Carnegiea gigantea
GTTGAATGAATGAGTGTGATGTTGAGTCAAGGAACACCATTTGTGAAAAGGAGAGTGCCATGGGGCATACAAGTGCTTCAAAGACTAAGAAGGTGGAAGTGAATGTGGAAACGAGGAACTCATCTTGAAGTGGAAGGAAAAGAGCTGAGGATCCTAACCCCAAAAGAGAACTCCTCAAGACAAGAAGTTGAAGAGCTTTGCTTCTTAGTGGAACAAATGAAATAAAGCTTTATTTATCTCTCATAGTAATATGCTATTAGGACTTTTATTATGCATGATTTTTTGGGATTTTTAGTGGCAATAAAAGTATTATAGCTGTTGGATTTTTTTTTTGGGGCTTCTATTACCATTAACTAAATTTTTAATTGCAGATTAAAATTGAACACAAATTGCTAAACTACTCATACTTCAGGGGCCAACCCAACAACTGCTAGTAGACAACTGAGATCTCAGCCTTGTTCTGGTAGGAGCTCACCCCGACTCCTACAAAGAACCCAAACTAGCTTCAGCAACGTTTTTTCTATTTTTTTCAACCATCTCCTGTTTTTCGAGATAGATGTGTGATTAATAATGAGTGTCTAGGTTAGACCATTATAGCTTCCTATGGATTCGCATTACATAACTAGGCCTTTGTAGTTCGTTACGTTTGTTTATATTGGGCCTAGTTTTTGACTTGCGAGCTTGTTTTAGGCCTTATTATAGGGATATTAGCATTATTAGTTCCTATTCTTCTCTTTCAAAGCCTATTATGAGCCTTAGGCATGGATAAGCTTGCTAGGCATAGCACTTCTTCAACTTATTGAGACTTACCTACTGAGTATATTCCTGAGTAAATGCAATTGTGATTCTACAAAAGTGAGTTAGTTTTTAGTAGTTGTATTTGTATCGCTTGAGGACGAGCAAAGTCTTGATGTGGGCATATTTGTTCAGGCATGATACGCATTAATTATACAGCCCATTTTACCTAAATTTTGCTAATAATAATGGTAAATTAGGTTGTTTATTAATATTTTGTTGATTTTGTAGGTAACAAAGAAAATTGCTTGAATGGTGGATAATTGATGAAAATTTACTAAAAAGTTGCACACGTTAACCCAAGACAACCATTAGCAAGGAAGAGCGAACCAACACGAAACTGGTTGGAGAAGCAAGGCAGAAATTTGGCACAGGCTAGCTATGCCATGTGGCATCGCAGTGCCAAATTCCTACCCCGCACTGTTCCTGTGGTGAAGTCTATAAATTTGGCATGGTCTACCCGTGCTAGGTTTGTTGATTCTGGGTCTACATAAATCACTTTTCCCCATTTGTGTAACGGATTAGATGTCAAGTAGGGTTAACTTAGTTTTAAGATTCTTAGGTTGTGCTTAGGAGTAGATTAGTGGAGAACTAGTTTAATTGATAGCCACAGTGAATTTATTAAGGCTTTTTAAGTTATTGAATTTTGTTTTCTCTCTCTTCTTTCTCTCATCTTCTTGTAATTTTGTAGCCTTGGTTCTTAATCTAATGCTTTGATTTGCTTACTCCATGGTTGATTTATGCTTGAAATTGATGATATAGTTTTCTAATCTCATCTTCTCATCCGTTTTTACTTTTAATCTCTCCAATCTTTCTCGGAATGTTGCAAATGCCTAGTTTTCTCTCTCATTTAAAGTTAGGGCTTGAAAACCCAATTTTACAAGCTTGAGTTTTTTTTTTTTTTTTGGTTTACAATGGGTTATATTAGGAGTAGTTGAGTTAGATTAGTGGGAATATGTGAGAACGAGTTAGAAGATTATCATTCACGTCTTAAGTAAATGCACTTTTGTTAGCATTGTATGACATTTTTTAACTAGTAGAGGCATTGAGTCATTAATGCTAAGAAGAAATATGAATGAATGGATGACTACTCACGTTAAGGGTAGGTTTGGGGATCCTAATTGATTGAAAGTGTTCCTTGCCACCATTTAGTATCTATAGGAGTGATGATGTGCTTTTTGCTTCAACAATATGGGGAAGTTACCTAAAGACAATGAGAAATTTTTATTGGAGAAGTTTGATGTGGTTCTTCAGGCCTTTTCTATTGGTAGCTTTCTTGAAAGATTAGGCACTTTATCCGAAGATAGACTCTCATTGGATAGAATGAACCCCCCCTTAGGTGAGTTATGTTCAACACTAATGAGGCCTCAAAGGGAAACATACGCCTCGCAAAGGGTGGTGGTGTTCCGGAGATTATAACGAGTGAATGGATTACAGGCCTTGTTCAAAACATATGAGTATCCTCGATAAAAACTTAGTTAAAGGTGGTATGGAGCGGCTTGAAAATGGCGATGCACATAATGTTTAAAAAGGTATGGCTATAACTAGATTCGTGAATAGTGGGTGGTACGCTTAAGGGACGCCTACCTCCCGGTACATTTTGAAACAGTGCAAGGAGCTCATAAATCAAAGTGATTGAAAGATGAAGGTTTCTCATTGCTTTCAACGAGCAAATCAATTTATAAATGAATTAGCAAACACGGGGAGTTCAATGTGATTGGGGTTTTGAATCTCCTCCTAAAGAGATCTTCAATAATTTGTTGGCAGACAATCTAGGTGTTATTTTAGCCAAGACTTATTAAAATCAATAAAACTTCTAAGCCCCTCTTCTACACTAAACAAGAAAATTAGATAATATAAGGCTCTCAAGGAATGGAAGGTTAAAATTCATGAATTTAAAGGAATCACCAGCGTTTTTTACATAAAACTAATTCTTTTTAATAAAAAGAGGACAATTCTCTTGAACTTATTGCAATTATATAAAGACAGAAACCTATAGGATCAAGTTTAGAGGTGATTGTACGATTGGAGATTCAATTTTAATATGTTAGTTAAGCCCCCTGGGGAAGCATGTGGTTTAAATTTAAGGCATATATTCTTTTCCTTTATTGCATGCTTATATACTCATACAGGAATTGCATATGCATCTTGGTGATTGTTGGATTAAATAGGACTCAGAAGTCTACTTTAGGGTCCTTGAACTTCTTGAAGTCGAAGATCCTAGTAGACCAATCAAGGCACCAACCAAGTTAGTATCATTTAAAGAGAAATATTAAAAGTACACTAACCAGTAGTTCAAGAATCAAAGGACGTGTTAGGCAACAGGATTTTAAGTAGCATTTAGTATTTTGATCAAATTAATATACTAATCAGTCAATTTTTAGTATTCGGTAACCTAGTGTTTTGACTAGCATTTCAACCAGCGTTTAGCGTTTCATGGAGCGTTTCTGAAAAGCTAACAGTATTAACTTTTGACATTCAGAAGTAGCGTTTTATATTTTTTAGCTAAAAAATATCTTTTGGAAATTTTATATTTGGAAATTGTTTATATCTTTTTATATTAATTTACATTAATCAGCTAACCCAATAACTAAATTTTACCAAACATATTTGTTTCCACCGCTTATCTAAACAACTATCTGCTAACAACTAAATTAGAAATGTTATCAGCTACTTAAACAGTTGTCCGCTACCTGAACCGTTTTCACTACCTAAAAGCTAATTTTATCGAATAGAGCCAAAATCATGCTTGCAACATTTGAGTATTTACTGTGAAATAAATGTTATTTTGATTAACATAAAAATGGTTCATATTCATAATTTTCATCACTTATGGAACCATTAGAATTGTAGAAGACATTGACATCCCTTGTACTTTATTTAAAAGAATATTGCATGGATACTAAATATACACTAGCATGGACTTAAGCAGAATCAACTAGGTTAAATTGCTTTGGTTGATTCATAATCTTACTGATTTGTTCATGATGATCAACTTGGATAATGAAAAACTAAATCATAGTGTAATAATGTCAGTAAGGAATGAGGATTTATTGGTTTTAAGTGAGAGAAAGAAGTTACATAAGAATTTGAAAAATGAAGAACTAAATCCAAAAGATAATATTCCTCCCTTGAATGTGCCTATAGAGGAACAAAGAGAAGATGACTATTAGAGTACTTTCAAAGTCAAAAAGAGATAGAGAACGTTGAAACTTTGGTTAGACAAAACGATTAATATGATTAATGGTGCCCTTGTTGTGGGCTAACTATAAGCAATGTAAGCAGACAGTGCACATATGTGAAAGAAGGATCCACAAGTCATCTAGAGACATACAAAAATAAATGTATGGAAAGTAAGAAGAATTTGAAAAAACATAAGCAGATTAACTCAATGGCTATTATTGGGTCTGGTGGTTACTTCATGTCAATTGATTTCTCCTTTACATGATGTGAAGCTTAATATGGCCCAAATGAGGGAACGTGCAATGCTTGGATTCTCATGCATGAACATCCATCTTTTATTTTAGAAGAAGATGGCTTTAATTTGATGATTAAAGAAGCTCACCCTCAATTGAAAAAGATATCATGTCAAAATTTTTAAAAATTGGATTGTCCGCAAGTGTATGTCATAGAAAAGAAGAAGGTTATATCAACTCAAAGGAATGTTGAAAATATTTCCATAACTACTGACTTGTGGACATCTAAACCTCAAAAGATTGAATACATAGTTGTCACTGCCCATTCGGTTGATGATAACTATAAATCACAAAAGCGTGTCCTCAGTTTTGTTCGTTGACCTCGTCCTCAACGTGACTGCACATAACAAATGCCATCTTGAAGAGTGTCAAAGAATAGTAAATTGAGAATAAAATAGGTTTTCTTTGCTCTATATTTTAAACTTTTATTTTTTTTAAATTTGCCAATTTTTCTATTATTTTAAAATTTATGTTTAATTTTGTTACTATAGGTGTTTGCTATGTCAGCTTGATAATGCCGCAGCTAATGACTATTGCATATAGATCATGAACTGCACCTTCTTAAGGAGTATGACATTATCTTGTGATTGTTAGATGTGTGGAACACATTTTACATATTATGGCTTAACACGGTCATTTAGAGATAATAGAAGTCATTGAAAGCATCGACGACAATGTCACTACATAACTGCTGGTGAGGTAAGAATGATACTATTTGCAAATTGTCCAACAATTGTAAATATCTCATGGGAAGTTAGTTCTTAGATGTCAGATTCGATGGAATTTTATGTATGAGATGACGATAATTACAATCAAATTTACAGATGTATTCTCTAGATATCCTGAGTGAGATATTTGTTAGGAGTACCTTCTGTGTGATGAAGGTAGTGAGAATGTGAAGAAATTAATTACAATTTTTTGAACATTTTAAACTCTGCTGCTAACATTTAGCTAGGACTACAATATCCAATATCTAGTTTGTTTCTTTCCTATGTGAGTGTGATAAAAAAGATGTTGAATAAGCATCAATATTCATCGAATGGTTTTATTCATTCCTTGGAAATGAACATAAAGTACGAATACGATAACATTGGAGCAAACACAACTTACTGATATCTGTAGGAACTGTGTTTTATCCTAGACTAAAAATTGGGGCTATTGAGTTGACTTTCCCAAGCATGCATCCTTAGCATCAAGTTTTGCAAATTACTCAAAAGATGAAGGATGCTTTATGTGAGCTCTACATTTGATATGCAGGTGAAATGACTTCTTGTAAAGTGGATATTGGAGAAAATGGGGCAGCTACCATATGGAATAAGACATTATTAATCTAATGAGCTCTCTCCTGCAATGGGTGACTTCTTAAAAGTAGTACAACTTAAAAAGCTAGATTTGGTTTCTTATCTAAAGGAAAGTCGTTATATAATGATATCCATCTAGCGGCTTTCACTTGATATATGAAGTTGGTGATATTTTGTATCAACTGGATGCTAATATGCCTATTGTACCCTATACTATTGGGCCTTCAAAGGCACCATTTAGTGTAGAACGTGGAGTGATTGATCCATATCATGGATCAATAGATTCTAAAGTTACTGAAGCATTGATGCATGGAGGTTGCTCCACCTTCTACATGTGTCACAGTAAAAAAAGAAGGTAATTTCTTCATTAATTCAAAATTTAAAATAAAACAAGGAATCATTATTGTAATGTTTAGCTGTACGTTTTCTTTATTTTTATCCCATTTTTTAGAGGCATCCAAAAGAGGGTTACCAACGTAAAGTATTCATGCTACCAATGTCTAATGGATAATTGATGTGCCCAAAATTTGGAATGAAGAGTTTGATTTATATATTTAGCAGCCAATGTTATTATCTATTACAAATATTTAGGCTTGTAATTAGGTTGTGATTGTTAGTTTTTAAAGCTCATGATTTGTGTTAGATAATCATTGTAAACTTTGAAACTAAATATGTTTGCATTTGAGAAAAATATGGTTTGTGTTTGATGATCAAAGGTTCAAGTTTCATACCATCATCTTAAGCATTTATAATCGTAAGTAATTTCAAGGAGGGAGAAAACAACCTCAAGAAAACTCCATATTCATGTTATTATAGTAAGTATCTAAATTGTGATTTTTTAGCTTATGAAAGGAGCCTTAAAGAGTATAAGAAGCCAGCAAGTGTAGGATTAGAGGAGCTTGATTTTGCCAAGCTCGGTGAGGCACAATCTAAGCTTGAGCTTATATAACCTCACTAGCCGAGCTTTGTGCCTGATAGGCTCGCACTTGGCTGAGGTAAGATCAAATAGATTCCTAGTGATAATGAGTTATTTAAAGAAATGCTTCACTGAGCTCAAGCTTATATCCAAGCTCACCAGTTGAGTTTTGAGCTTGATAGGCTTCAACACTTAGCTAGAGTTAGCTCAAACACATCTATATTTATAATTAGTTGTTTGAAGAATTTTGTATAATTATTTTATACATTAATTATTTTGTAAATTACAACGCAAAAATGTCTAATTTTAATGACATTTTTTAGGTTCAATGAGGAGTAACTAAGGTACATAAGAATATGAAAAATGAAGAACTGAATCTAGAAAATAGTTTCTCCCTCGAATGAGCCAATAGACGAACAAGGAGAAGATGATGATTAGAGTACTTTCAAGGGAAAAAGAGATAGAGAACATTGAAAGTTTGGTCCAACTTGACAATAACTATCATCGATGGTGCATCTAACAAGGGTAACTACATGCATTATAAGCAACATTTAACATGGATGAAAGGATAACCCACAAGTCAGTTGAGGAGACACACAAATAAATGTATGCAAGAAAGAAGAATTTAAAATATCAAAAAAAAAAAAATTAACTTTATAGCTATTGATAGACCTGATGCTTGCCCTAGATCAATTGGTTTCTCATTTATACAACAGTAAGCTTGATGTGGCGAAAGTAATGGAACATGCAGTGCATAGGATTCCCATGCATGAACATATGTTTTTGAGAGGAAAAATGCTTTGATTTGATGATGGAAGAATCTCTCCCTAAATAGAAAGACATATCATGTGAAAATAGAAAAATGGGTTGTACACAAGTGTATGACATTGAGAAGAAGAAGTTGATAGTGATAATTGAGGAATGTTGAAAAAGTTCCTATATATTATGACCACCTCAAAAGATTGAATACATGGTTATCACTTACCATTTGATTGATACTAACTAGAACCTACACAAGCGTATCCTTAGTTTTATTCATTTACCTTCTCCTTAGCATGGGATGCACATAGCAGACACCAACTTGAAGGGTGTAGAAGAATGGGAAATTGAGAATAGAGTCAGTGTCCTTCACTCCTTCTCTTAAAGTTTTAGTTTTTTTTAAGTTTCTCATTCTTCATATTATTTTTAAATTTATTATTTAATTTTATTATAATAGGTCTTCACTGTGTCAAATTGATAAAGCTATAGCCAATGGCAATTGCATAATGACATGGAAGATACATTCTTGACGAGTTGAAAGTTACCTTCTGCTTGTTAGATTTTTGATACACATTTTAAATAATATTGTTCAACATGATCTTCAAGGGATGAAAGAAGTCATTGCAAGTATCCAAGGCAATGTACACTATATAAATACTAGTGAGGTACTAATGTAGCTATTTACTGAAATTGTCCAATGATTCCAATATCTCATAGGGAGTTACTTCTTGAATGCAAGACTCAATGGAATTCTTCTCTTAAGATGTTGATTTATGGAAGTGATTGACTCTGTCATCTACATGGTGTCACAATGAAAAAGAAGAAGGTAAGGTTTTTATTAATTCAAAATCTAAAATAAAAAAAGAATTATTATTACATTGTTCAGTTGTACCTTTTGTTTATTTGTATTCCTTCTTTTATAGGCATCTAAAGAGGCTGACCAACCAAAAGAGTTCATATTATCAATGTCTAACAGAGGGTAGATGTGCACAATTAAATGACATTTGAAAGCATTAAAAGTTTGGAATGAAAAGTGTTATTTATATATATAATGGTTAATGTTATTATCGACTGGAAAAATATAAACTCGTAATTAGATTGTGATTGTTAGTTTTTAAAGCTTATGGTTTGTGTTTGATCATCATTTTAGTTGTGCAATAGGTTTGCATATAGGGATAGGAGCAAACCCATAGTTTGTGTTTGATGATTAAAACTATTGTCCTTGTTTTATGCTATCATGTTAAGTATTTATAACAGTGATTAATTTTAAGGACGGAAAAAACAACCTCAAAGTGTTAAGAAAAAAACAGAGTTTTAATATTTATAAACCCCAAGTGCAAGGTGTATCATTGAGTACTTGAGGTGTCATCCGCAGGGAGTTGTGTTTCCAACTACTAGAACTAACTTAAGTGTCTTCAGCTAGGCAAAATCGAAGGGGATAGAAAATAGAACTAAACTACTAAAGCGAAAACAAAAGGACTATGGTTAGACCTAAGATAAACCAAATAATCAAGTTAAGCCCTCACCTTCTCAAGTTACGCTAGTATTCAGAGATGATCGGTTGCATCATTAAAATCACCCAATTTCTCTCTCAAGGGTCATGAGCTAGTCTAATTGTTCTAACCTTCTATTTTCATGGGATTAGTTCAACTAAACTACAAGATTGACAACCCTTGGTCTAGCTAGCGATGAGACTATTTTCATGTCCCAATCCCAACTATTCTCTCTACCCACACTAGATAATCGACCTCACCTCTCAGCATAAGTCAATTGCCCCAAAACACGAGTGAAAGCTCTTTCAAGCATTTCATCAAACACTTGGCGGGCATGAAAGAAAACTCCAAATTCTAGATATAAACAAGGGAGGGTTGAGGCCTAAACAAGGTTAATTAGCTATCAAGGGCTAGCCACAATCCAATCAACCAAGATTAATGACTAATTAAACACGAAAACATGAAAACCTAAACTAAACATAAACTAGCAAATAAGAACATAAACATGAACAAAAGAGGAATTAATCTAAACTAGCATGAATGAAAACTAAAGGAAACACAAAATCATAATAAAATCTAAACATTTAAACTAAGCAAATCAAATACAAGAATTAAACTAACAAAATCAAAACAAGAACAAAAATGTGAAATAAAGAGAGAGGGAGAAAGAGAGAAACTTATGCTTGAATTGATTGAAGAATTGGGAATCCACAAGCTTAAATCCCGAAATACAAACTACAATCCTAATCTAATCCTCATATTGAGGTTTTTATTAGCTAAAACCTAACCTAAACTACTCAAAAAAATCACCCCAGGAGAAGCCCAGCCAAAAGCCCCCCTCAAAAAGAAAGAAAAAGCCCCTTTATAAAGGCTGAAAACCGCTTAAATTGCGACGGCAAGTAAGACACACGGTCGTGCTTCGAGGACGCACAGCCGTGCACCCACGCACTGGCAGGATGCACAGTCGTGCACCAGCCGGTGCGCAACTTCTGGTCCTGTAGCATGGTTGTGCACTCCTACAGCACGACCGTGCGCATGCTACAACTCTCACTTGTGCTCCTGGGGCTTCGTTGGACCTCTATGCATCCTTCAAATTGCTTCTAAGGTCTTCCTTTCTATCAAAACCCGAGAATTTCTCCTAAAAGTAAGACAAAATACATTATAAACACAATTGAATCAAAGGAAGTGAATTTGACCCTTTTTCATCTAAACTTAACATGAAAACACCAAGAAAAATGGGTCAAATAAGGGCTAAAGTGGGGTAAAAAATAGGTGTAACATAAAGGAATTCAATATTTGTGTTATTAAAAGATTCGTAAGTGAGAAGAAGCTTATTATTTACTATTTTTCTTCTTTGTTATTATTTACTATTTTTTTCTTTGTTATTAGCTAAGCAATTTTCTTTTATGCCTTCTCTTTTTTGGGCTATTTTCCCCCATTAAATTTGTGGTTAGTATTACACTTTTAAAATAATTAGCACTCAAGTAATGTTTAGTTGGATGTAAATAATCTTATAATGTAAATAAATTTATAATTGTATATTTCATTATCATGTTTGGTTATAAAAAAGTATTACAATTCTATAAAATAAAGTATTATAAATGACAGTTACCTTATAATTGTAATTATTATAAAGTCATAAACTATATAGTCATGATTACATGACAAAGTTAGTTATATTATATTACATTCAACTAAACATTATATTAGTGTTTCTCTACTTAATTTTGCACCAGAGCCTAGAAGTATTATTATATACAAACAAATTTAACGGATCTCAACTAGGGTCCATTTATAATATAACATGGTTTTTTTTTTTTTGGGATGCTTAAGAGGGGCCAAGCCTTTAAAAGACAGTTTTATTAATCTCTAACAATATGTGGCCATGCCACACTAGACATATTCTCGAAGAGGATTGGATGTAACTCGGGAGCACGGCTATCATATAAAACTATAGTATTAACTTGATTGATGCCAATGTTAGTGAGGGAATCAGCCGCTCTATGTGATTCTCTAAAGAAATGAGTAACTTGGACATTCCACTCACTGTATGAACCACTTCTTGACACTCACTAAGAATGTAGAAATAAGCATGATTGCTTCTGGTTGATGTTTTCATTTTCTCTTCCACAAGTCGAGAATCCATGTAAACAATGACTCCTCCAAATACCTTCGTTTTTGGAATTTTTAGTCCATCAAGGAGGGATAAAAGTTCGGCCTTCACCGAAGTGCACCGGCCCAAATTTATAGAAAACCCAATAACCAGACTCCTAGAGGATCTTTGAAGACACCCCCTTCACCTAAAGCACCAGGGTTCCCTTTTAAAGCCCCATCTAGGTTCATTTTAACCCATCCTTCGAGGGGAGGGGGGTTTGCCAATGGACTAAAACCTCAGCGCCAGTTGTTAGGTCCACTCTTAACTACAAACAGTCCCCAGATTTGAAAGGCTTCTGCAGTATAAACAACCTTTTATTTTATATACTCAGCCAATCCATGAGGTGAAGTGTAGGTCTTCAAACTATCGCTTATTACGCCATTTCCACAACCGCACGTAGTTGTGGCAAATGTGATAAGCCATCCAAAGCAATGGCGGAATTTGGGGAAAAAAATATTTAGAGGGGCCAAGATTTGATCCCTCAATCTCTTTGCCAAGATAGAAAGAGTTTTACCACAATTCCAACATAAGCCTTATATATATTATGGATAACCTATTATACAAATATAATACTGCAAAAAAGAAGTTTTTGGGGGGGGGGCTTGAGCCTCAACAAAGATCCGCCCTTGATCCAGAGAGCTCTTTTTCTTTTTTTCCAAATTAGTGTAAAGCCAAGTTCGTAACGAACTGGCAACAAAATAAGGAAAATACCTTGCTTGTGTTATGATACCAGCTTTGTCCATAATTGACGAGCATGGTGGCAATCTCTAAGCACATGGAGAACATTATCTTGAAACTAAGCGCAGTTCTTGCAATTAGGGTTGCTTCCAATACAAAATACTATTATTTCAAATAAATTTAATGGATTTCAAATAGGGTATATTTACAATAATACTTTTTCACATTAGGTGGTCTAATGATTGATGATATTCATATCGAAAATGTATGACTACTCTTTACATGATATTGAATATTCTTTTCAAGACACGATTGCATATTTACTAAGTGTGGAAGTTGCTGACATTTAATAAAAATGCATTACTACTCTTTCAATGGTGGTTGAATTCTTTCTCATTATAAGGTGCATTAATTGAGTTAAATGATGGTTGTATTTATGATAATAATTTTGACCATTTACTGCCACTACTCTACATCTCAACTTTATAAAATTACTAGGGTATACCCTTATGATGTAAGAGTGTGAGTTAAATAATTTTTAAAGTTTTGTTTTAAGAGAATATTTTTTAAAGAAAAAGCAAACAATAAGTTGATGTATTTTATTATTTTATCGATGTAAAAGTAAAGTGGTCTTCTTTAGCCTTTTCCCTAATAATAACATACTTTTTTATTCTTAATTAATATCTAACTCATATTTTTTGTTTATTTGCATCATTAAATCATCTATATTTTAGGATTAAATTTTATTATTAAATAATAAAAAGGTATCTGAGAAGTTAACTTATTAAATAGAATTAATATTGTATTAAATTTACATCCATTATACATAGCCTTTTCTTTTTATTTTAAATCTCATGTAGCATCCTATGTTGCATCAAAGTATCTCACATGGCTATTCTCTTCTATATGGTATCTTACATGGCAAGCTTACATGTTACTCATACATGAGTTCAATCCAACTTTTAATATATACTAGTTTTTTACCCGTTTATTGCACAATGGCAATCACTCCTTGGTTGATAAGTATAAGTATTTTGTTGTATATGTTGCTGTTGGTGGTATACTATACCGACTTCTATGGACTTCATGGTAGTACCTCTTTGCTAACTTTATTTCATATAAAGTCGCCTTAATTATATGTACTTGAATTTTAATATGCAGTTTATCATTTTAAATCCTGTTAGTTAAAAAAAACTTTTTTTTTAAATTTTAAGATATTATGTGGTTTGACACTATGTGATTTTTTTTAAAAGTTTAAAAGGATCATGATTTTGTGAAATAACCATATGTTAGGGAAAAACAGAGTTTTAATATTTATAAACCCCAAGTGCAAGGTGCATCGTTGAGTACTCGAGTTATCATCTGCAGAGTTAGGTTTCCAAGTACCAGAGCTAACTAAAGCGTCTCAAGTTAGGCAAAACTAAAGGAATAGAAATAAAACTAAACTACTAAAGCGAAAACAAAGGGACTATGATTAGACCTAAGATGAACTAAGTAATTAAGTTAAGCCCTCACCTTCCTAAGTTATGCTAGTATTCAGAAATGGTCCGTTGCATCATTAAAACCACCCAAGCCCTCTCTCAAGGGTCATGAGCTAGTCTAATTGTTCTAACCTTCTATTTTCATGGGATTAGTACAACTAAACTACAAGATTGATAACCCTTAACCTAGCTAGTGACGAGACTATTTTCATATCCCAATCCCAACTATTCTCTCTACCCACACTAGACAATCGACCTCACCTCTCAACATAAGTTGATTACCCCAAAACACGAAGGAAAGCTGTCTCAAGTATTTCATCGAACACTTGGCGGGCGTGAAAGAAAACTCTAAGTTCTAGGCATAAACAAGTTAGGTCAAGGCCTAAACAAGAATCAATTGGCCATCTCAAGAACAAATCACAACCAAAGATGAAATCTTTAATTCACAAACAAACATTGAAACCAAAGCAAAGCAATAATCTATTGAAGTAGCAAATATAAATTAAAAAGCACGAAATTAAGGAGAAAAGGAGAAAAAGAACTTAGTCTTCAATTGCAAATCCAAAATCTTCTACAATGTATACAAGGACTAACCTAATCTAATCTCCCCCTAAAGGGGTTTGTGGAGGTTAGGATAAACCCTAATTGGTCCTCTTAAGAACCCAGCAAAAGGCCCCCCGCAAAAAGAAAGACAAGGCCCCTTTATAAAGGCTGGAAACCGCTTAAATCGCGATGGCAGGTACGACGCACGGTCGTGCACCCACGCACTAGCAGGATGCAGGGTTGTGCACCAGCCTGTGCGCAGCTTCTGGTCCTGCAGCATGGTTGTGCACTCCTGTATGCTTCTGGGGCTTCGTTAGACCTCTATGCATCCTTCAAATTGCTCCTAAGGTCTTCCTTTCTATCAAAACCCGAGAATTTCTCCTAAAAGTAAGACAAAATACATTATAAGTACAATTGAATCAAAGGAAGTGAATTTGACCCTTTTTTTATCTAAACTTAACATGAAAACACCGAGAAAAATGGGTCAAATAAAGACTTAAATGGGGTCAAAAATAGGTGTGACAAATGCCCCCACACCTACCTTTTTGCTCGTCCTCGAGTAAAATAAAAATAAAAACTGACCTAAGAACCTAACTCACTTTCGTAGGAATCACGGTTGCATTTAGAGTATGCAACAAGCTCTTTAAACCCCCTGATTCCCCCAAGTGGACGAGTGAGGTCTCGTAAGGGTTTACAAAAGATATACCCACAAAATCTCAAAAAGGAAAACAAAGAAAAGAGAAACAAAAATCAAAAAATAAAAATAACAAAACACAAAATATACATCGGGGTAAACTGTACACAATCGGATCAACCAAAACCCCTTAGTAACTCAAGTATCAGTCCGTACACACGCATCGTATGCATTTCAGGACTGTTCATCCCAAAGAATGGCACCCAGACATCAGCTTTTCACCCCACGACGCATGAGAACATTGAATCCATCCTAGTGCCTGGTGTGCAAGTGTATCATCATCCTAGAACCTTGGCTGACCAGAATCGACTCAATCCACTTGACTGGCATCAACTACATTATTAACTTATTGACATGGGAAGTAAGCATTCCCAGTAGTAGTATTGCCTCAGAGGGTAGCACTAAGTAGCGCATGCCTCAAAGTGATACTTTTCATTCCCGACTTTCAAACTCTTTTTTTTTTCATTCCCAGTAGCACATGCCTCAAAGGGATATTTTCAGATTTTATTGTCTTTTTTTCAGAAATTCTTCACCCTTGTAATTTTGAAGTGAAGACAAATGTAGTAATGCACAAACGCAAGTGGGAGAGTCAAATAATGGAAGATTTAGATCCTAAGATAATGATGATATATAACTCAGGATTGGATTGCAAAATTACAATGGACTATTAGGGTTAGAACCGAGGCCTAGAATGACAAGCTTAGGATAAAAATCCATCATACACATCATACTTATATACAAACTAATAGCCAAGGTACCAGAGATCAAGGCTGATCAAATAGTACAAAACTCCCCTAAAGCCAACAAAAAGAGAAACTATATGAAAAAGAAAAAAAAGAAGAATTGAAGAATTTGTACAAAAATGAAAAATTTTCACAAAAGTAAGAATAAAAGGGGTAAATGACCCCACCCCCACACCTAAATCTCACAATATCTTCATTGGGAGCTGAAAGTCATCACCAACCACAAAACACACAAAAACCAAGATCAAACAAAGCACACATATACACAAGCTCACTCACTCAACCAAAACACAAAAATACACAAAAGTGATCATAGCTATCAACTAGCTCAACAGATTCCCAAGTATCACCTCAAAATGATCACCATAAAAGTACAATCTAATATCCACAACTAAGCAACCTAATATCCATAACTAAACAAAAAGTAAAAGAAAGAAAATAAAAAGAAGGGAGAAGAGTGAGAACGATTATACCAGGTCGGGTACTGAATGTACCCGAACTATTCCACAAGGGCGCAAGAAGCATATGCCACTCCTTGTCTCTCAAGATACGAGTCATCAACTCAGATGTGGTCAACGCTCATAAGAGCTTGTCGTGCACTGCTGCATGCATCTCAGAGTGGTGTGAATAAGAGAACACTAGTAAAGCTGGAGCAAACAAAGTTAGTGCCCTCTTAAACTCATCAAATGCCATAAAAAAATCAAAATCATGATCAAAGAAAGTACTCCACATGATTTTCCTATACACGTCCTCTAGGTATGCACAATATGGATCAAATGAGGGGTGAAACCCGTTAATATCACCTAGGGACTTATGAAATGCATGTAAGTGGGAGGGGGCGTTGGGAAGGAGGGGGGATGAAATGGGGGTCGAGTCAAGTGGTTCGATGCAAATTGGGTTGATATGGTCAATACTAGGTGCGGCACCAACCACCAGACTATCATCACACAACTCCTCGAAAGGAGCCTCCTCAAGATATGACTCAACTAAGATAGGTTCTTTTAACCAAGTAGGAAAATCATCCTCCAAAACAGTAAAATCACCCCTATATGGCTCACCCATCTCTAACCCCGTGCACTGAGCTAAAGGGAGGGGAGAAGCATGTAAGGTCAAAGCACTGACGGTAGTGCCTATAGGTGTGCTAGTAGAGGATGGAGCAACAAGTGATGAAGAGGTCAAGGGAGAGTCGGGCACTTCCTCTAGGTCATTGTAAGGTATATTATCAATAAAACTCGACTCTAGGGGAAGGGAAGACTCACAATTCTCATCGAGACTAACCTCTAGTCTAGGGGAGGCTAGATTAGGGTCGGTCTCATGCAATAGGCTACACTCCCTCATCTCACTAACAAAGCGCACATGTTGCTCGTGCATTTTCCCTATCATGGCACTAAGTCTAGCGTGACACTCATCAGAGATATCATAATAGGGATATGAATGCACATCATGGTCAAAAGATTGACAAAAAGAGTACAACACATGAGGTTAAGAAGAGTAGTGATGATATAGGTCCCTAGCATCATCAGATTACCATTGATGCCAAGCTAGAGACTCAAACAAATCTCACATGTCATCAACAGCTAAGGAATGCAAACCACCATAACACATGGACTCAAGGATGGCTCGAGTCTCAGGTGTTATCCCCTCAAGCACAGCATCACATATTTCCCATTTTTTATACTCAAAAAGCACATATTGAGCACGATTATCATTCAACCTAGACAAGTAGTGCCAAAAAGGTTCATATTCAAACTGAGGTAAATGAAAAATAGCCATCTTGAATTTTTTGAATTTTTGAATTTTTGAATTTTTTCTTTTTTTTTTGGGATTTTCTAAAAGGTCTAGTCTCGAATGCTCAAGTAAACCCCAATATTCAAAGACGCTAAGTCCCCGGCAATGGCACCAAAAACTTATTAGGGAAAAACAGAGTTTTAATATTTATAAACCCCAAGTGCAAGGTGCATCGTTGAGTACTCGGGGTGTCATCCGTAGAGAGTTAGGTTTCCAAGTACCAGAGCTAACTAAAGCGCCTCAAGTTAGGCAAAACTAAAGGAATAGAAAATAAAACTAAACTACTAAAGCGAAAACAAAGGGACTATGATTAGACCTAAGATGAACTAAGTAATCAAGTTAAGCCCTCACCTTCCTAAGTTACACTAGTATTCAGAGATGGTCGGTTGCATCATTAAAAACACTTAAGTCCTCTCTCAAAGGTCATGAGCTAGTCTAATTGTTCTAACCTCCTATTTTCATAGGATTAGTTCAACTAAATTACAAGATTGACAATCGTTGACCTAGCTAGCGATGAGACTATTTTTATATCCTAATCCCGACTATTCTGTATACCCACACTAGACAATCGACCTTACCTCTCAGCATAAGTCAATTTTTCCAAAAGACGAATGAAAGCTCTCTCAAGCATTTCATCAAACACTTAGCGGGCATGAAATAAAACTCTAAGTTCTAGGCATAAACAAGTTAGGTCAAGGCCTAAACAAGAATCAATTGACCATCTCCAGAACAAATCACAACCAAAGATGAAATCTTTAATTCACAAACAAACATTGAAACCAAAGCAAAACAATAATCTATTGAACTAGCGAATATAAATTAAAAAGCATGAAATTAAAGAGAAAAGGAGAAGAAGAACTTAGTCTTCAATTGCGAATCCAAAATCTTCTACAATGTATGCAATGACTAACCTAATCTAATATCCCCCTAAAGGGGTTTGTGGAGGCTAGGATAAACCCTAATTAGTCCTCTCAAGAACACAGCAAAAAGGCCCCCTTCAAAAAGAAAGAAAAATCCCCTTTATAAAAGCTGGAAACCGCTTAAATCGCGACGGCAGGTAGGACGCACGGTCGTGCTTCGAGGACGCATGACCGTGCACCGACGCACTGGCAGGACGCACGGCCGTGCACCAGCCCGTGAACAGCTTTTGGTCGTGCAGCGCGGTTGTGCACTCCTACAGCATGACCATGCGTTCCTGCAGCTCTCACTTGTGCTCCTGGGGCTTCGTTGGACCTCTATGCATCCTTCAAATCGCTCCTAAGGTCTTCCTTTCTATCAAAACCCGAGAATTTCTCCTGAAAGGAAGACAAAACATATTATAAGCAAAATTGAATCAAATAAAGTGAATTTGACCCTTTTTCATCTAAACTTAACATGAAAACACTGAGAAAAATGGGTCAAATAAGGGCTAAAATGGGGTCAAAAATAGGTGTAGCACCATATTGACGATGGAAGCAAAGGAGGAAAAGAAAATTATAGTATTTTCAGGGATTTAGTGTTGTCTTTCTTAAACTTAGACTGTATTTTTAAAAACGTATCGTATGGTAATGTGAAATATAATGTGTGAAAAGTTCTAATATGAAATGTTTAATAACAAATCAAATTCGTTGTCTTTGCTATCTATTAGTCATCAATTTCTGTTATCAGATTAAGAACCTATAAAAGTAACATATATTATACTAAGTTAGGTTTTGATTTTTCATTTGTTCCTTGCTGGTGTGCTGTTAAAAGTATGTAATGGTTTTTTTACATGCTTATACATTTATTCAAAAATATAAGAGAATATTTTGTGTTGATTTGTACATACCTACAGCAAGGTATTTCAATTGTGTACTTCTAGTATATTTCATTCGCTTGGAGTTGCATGCACAATATTGGAGGAATTTATTAATTATTATTATTTTAATCGTCGATTACATTTAATTTTAAGAATAATAATATGTCATGATCTATGCATAATTAAAACTAACATTTTCTAGGAGTTTACTAACACTAAAAGATGTGTAGTTTCAATGTGTAATTTTTATTTTTTTACTAATTTGTAGTAACGAAGTTGAGTGCATACATACCATTGGTAAACTATTGCACACTTCTTTATAGACGACATTTCTTATGTATATTCAAAGTGTTCATTGTCATTTTAATAATAAACTTCAAACCCTCTGGTGAATTCAGTCGTGATGCTATAACGTACAGTTGTCCATGACTGAATACCGATTTTGGAAGGTAAACTCTTACATATTTTAGTGATTGTTCCTAACTTTTATTTATAGTCACTGCATAGCAAATGCAAAAAGCAAATTGCCTTTTTTTTAAAGCGAATGACCACTTTATCTCAAATGAGTGCAAAACAATGTTAGGGATTGTAACCTTCATTCCGACATTGATCGAGAAAAGAATAAGATTCTTCCTTTTTAACCAACCTATACTTGTTAGGACTCAATTTTGTGCCCTTCCACAACTAAGAATTATATGGCGGTACAAATTTTCTGTTTGATCAAATGACGACACAAACTTAGATGAGATACTACAAAACTAAGTCCTTATTTATAGGAATTGCAAATTAAGATAAACTCTATAGTAAAATGAATAGTTATGGGGATAATGAGGTAATTAATTTCAAAAATAATATATAACATTATAATTAAAGATGAGCATTGAAATGGAATTATGAGATAATTTAGCAAAGGTTATACAATATTAAAGATGGGCAGTCAAATGGAATAATAAGGTAATTTATCAATAAGAACAAATATTGAAGATAAGTTATTACATATGAGACCAAAGGTCAAATTTGTAGGGTCATGCATGTCAATTAAAACTAATTATCATCACAAAAAATGCGGTTTTCCTCTAGAGATTCCTGTTGGTTCAACTATATTCATTATACATGCACTTGCTTAATATGTTCATTGCAAATTATTTCAATAGTTTAACGACACCTTTAACATTTTTTAATAGTGATGGTGGTCCTTCCTACTATGTCACCCATGATTTGAATGAAAATAAAATTTAATTAATTATTTTCATGATTAACAAAGCATGGTAATATTGTTGGTAGTAAAACAAAAAGGCAAATAAGTCTTTGACCTTAATCTTATCTCTTTGACGTATAATTATTTTAAAAAAACCAACAATAGAAAAATGATAAAATTTTAAAAAGAAGAAAGGGAGATTAGTAACAAATGAAGAAATTTAAGTACAATTCGAATTTTAGAAAACTTTTGACATTCTCTGTTTTGGGGGAAAGGGAGGGGAGTACTACTAATTTATGAATTCAGTTATGATCAATTGTGAGAATGTAGATAAACTACTCTTATATATTAATTTACCTATTAAATTTAAATTTAAATTTGCTAAAAGAGCTAATTATACTATGTGATTTATGAGCGCAAAATATAATCTCAAGTGAAACATAAATTGAATAAATCACTAAAATATTTTTTTTAATATTATGAACGTAAGTTACAAATGTTAAAGGAAAATAAATTTTGTACCAACTTAAAATGGTCTTAAGCGAAACCTACAATCACATTAAAGTCCTACTATATTTCATATTATCTAAATCTAGTTATGTGATATGCTTAAGCAATTATGTTTTACAGTATTTGAAATAAGCACAAAAGCCCTTATGACAACAAACTCTAGACTAAACCAACCGCATAGTGGATTTAAGACCTTGCTCAGGTTAAGGATCATAAGGCAGATTAGAAGTCCAAAGGCAAAACCTTTTTAGGTAAGGCATCATTCAGAGCTTTCATACGGCTCAAATGCATTCAACTGTCAACTCATTATATATTCACTTAAAAATAAATATACAAAATATATATATTTAGATTTAGGTGTTCAATAAATACTTACCTCAAAAATAATGTCCAACACACTTCAATCTTTTTATTGATAACATCCAAATCAGTTCTTTGTTCTATATTTAAGTTTTTTAAAAACAAAATTCAACTACTAATTAGTCATAACAAATGAGAAAAGTTAACATTAAATTGAATTAAAATTGCATTGATAACCTACATCCATCTTAATCGCATAATAGAAGGCTTTCATGTTGCTGTCCCACATAGCATTCTTATTCCAAGTGGCACCTAGATGGCATCCTATGCGACATTCCACATGTCGATCATACATGCATTCTATCCACTTTTAAAAACATATATATAAATATATATATATATATATATATATATATATATGTATGTATGTATGTATGTATGTATGTACGTATATATATATATATATATGTATGTGTGTGTGTGTGTGTGTGTGTGTGTGTGTGTGAAACTCCGGAAATTCAGTATGGGTCGAGTTACTATTAATATGGATCGGCCTAGGGCTTATGGTCCAGGTCAAGACAAGTAGGAAAAAAAATATAAAATAAGTGTCATTTTATCAAGACTCATCTTGCTTCTACATTGAAAAATTATTTGAATTTTCTTGCAAACCATATTCTTTTTGGAATTTCGTACTCTTATTGTGGCAGAATGTTGCATTTTCTCTGCAACCTGCACTTTTGAAATTTCTATATTTTCCTTCCTCAAAAAAAAAAACCCCCCCTAAGAACCCCCACCCCCATCTCTCTTCCCTTCGGGCCGAGCCCCCCCCGAAAACCCTAGCTCACGGCATGGCTTCCCTCCCCCTGAACCCTAGTAGTGACATTTCCATCCCCCCCCACACTCTCTCTCTTCCTCTCGGTTCTCTCTCTCTTTCGCTCTCTCTCTTGCTCTCCCTCTCCGTCACGCTCTCCTTCGCCGCCCCCTCCGTAGCCGTGCACCGCCACAGCCAGCGCCGGCCACCTGCTGCCCTCACAGCTCAACCATCACCGCCACTAAGCCCCCCTCTTCTCTCTCCTTGCTTGTGGTAAGTGGGTGCACCTCCACGCACCCCATGCATGCAAACCCCCAAAAGCTAGAGTTTTCTTATGTTTTTGTCACTAATTTATGGTTTTAACTTAGGATTTCAAGTGTGCAATGTTTAATACGAGTTTTTATAATTCTTTTTTAGATTTAAGCCTCCAAGGGTGCGACGATTTAATCGCTCCTCTCCCAAGATCGAATCGAGGTGAGTCTCAAAGTGGTATTTGATAATTGTTTTAGTTAAAGTTAGAAAACTTGGCCTAATTTGGATTAAAGGGGGGCATGGGATCGTTAGGTTCAATATGCTTAGAGTGATGGTTGATTATATTTAGAACGTGGTCCAAAAGAGCATATTCTAGAGCGAAGGTATGGGCAGAATGTCACTAGTTAGGGGACAGTTTTGCTTTGACTTTAAAAAATGTTGCCCACAAAGTTGTACTGATCTAAAAATTACGAAATGTTTACGGTACATAGATTGAGATGTGCTGGATAATATGGTCTTTGAATCACCAGAATAGGAGTAATATCGAGGGATATATGACCTAAAAACTGAAGGCTGCCCAGATCTGGACAACCAGTGATAGTGTAGAGTAATTGCGAAAAACGACCCAGTTTAGGTCAGATTGTGAGAAAACACTGAACATAAGACTGATAGAGGCCAGACTAAGCTTTCTAGAATGGTCAAGCACGTGGAGGTTCAACGTCGGGAACAAGACATATGTGCTCTGGATGTTGAGCCCAGATTCTGACCAAATCTGGATTCAGGGTTTAGCTACGTTGAGAACTCCTAAGGATGTCTAAAAATTTTAGAAAAAATTATCGTAAGTAGGAAATGGGCTGTACTTCTGGTCTGTAAGGATTTGGACTAAATACGCATGTTGTTTGGTCCAAGTGTTGACTACTAAGCCCAATTAAGTAGCCGAGCCAGTAATTGTATGGATTCCAGGTAACAATCATGCCCTAACCCTCGCTTGAATCTAATTGGAAAAATATGTATGATGAGTATACTAAGGGCTGTCGTGAATGCTTTTACTTTACATGAAATCACAGATTTTACGGGTTGCACGTAAAATGAAATAGTTGGGTTGCTTGCGTTGAGTTATCCTGCTGTCTCAGTGTGCATTTGGGCATTTGACTGCGTTGTTGAAAGAAAAAGAAAATATGTTTACATATGTACATTGTGCAAACTTCTTAGGGGCCGGACTGGGTCGGGTTGGAATATGCATGTTGATGTGAAATTTTTATGAGCAAGCATGAGTGTATAATAAATAACTTTACAGGTGAGACTGCGAGTTATGCTTTGTTGTTGAAGGCCATTGGCCTTCCTTTAAAAAAAGTGCATGCATGTAAGCGGCCACGTGCTCGGTTGGGACGTGGGCCAGGTTATCGATAACCATCCATGTGGATGGTAGGCTAGGGTTTGGTTAAGCGGTAACCGTCCAAGTTGATGGTAGGTCAGGTTGAGGTTAAGCGGCTGCATTAAATCCAAGCACAGGCCATAAGACCCAGTGGGGTCGCTCGCCCTTAAAAAAGTGGAAATTATAAAAGAGATTGGTATGACTAGAGGCTTCTACTCTGAATGTTTAAGTGTGGTATGTTCGTCTTCCTTACCCCTTAGATGTTTTCCAAAAATGAATTTTTGTGTGTGTTTGACTGTTAGGGCTGATTATTATTGAGTTTATCTTATTTTGTAAAGTTTTTTGTTTTCAGGTAAAGTGCATATGCATTAGAACGAGGATATAAAGTTAGAGCGAGGCTCCATCGTTTAAACTATAAATGGAACAATAGTTTGTTTTGAGAAGGAACTTGTATTTGATTTTGTTAAGTTCAGTAGTTGCTTGAACTGTGCTTGAAACCTTTTTAATTGAGATATTATTGAAGGATATTTTGCATTGAAGTTTGATCAATACTCAACGTGCTGTTCCCACAAGGGAAACACGGCGGTGACACCCCCGTTAGGTTTTCCGTTGCTACCTAGGTTGATATTAGTAATAAAGAAAGGAATTAGAAATTCAGGGTGTTACAAAGTGGTATCAGAGCTCAGGTTGACTGATCTAAAGGTTCGCCTAAAAGATTGTAATTAACTAAGAACTAAAACTTCTAGACCTAAGGACCACTCGGAGCGTGAGTGTAGGCAGGGAAAAGGGAAGCATGTCTGCATATGCTTGATTATTGGTTTATTATTGTGTATCTGATGTGAACCTACTAATATCTAGGATGAAGCTGACTCCCCATTGTGGATGTCTGGGATGGTGTTGCCGTGATGAAAGGATGGGGAAGATGCCTGGAGTTAGCCTGGAGAGCCATTTAGAACGAATTCATACGTTTATCTAAGAGAGAGTGTTGGGAGCTCTAAACGGCTGCTTGAGATTTGACCACAACCAAGCCTTATTTTTATTTAAGACCCTTTCAAGTGACCCACTGTGGCATTATAG
The DNA here is from genome assembly GCA_029747015.1 of Carnegiea gigantea. NCBI lineage: Eukaryota > Viridiplantae > Streptophyta > Magnoliopsida > Caryophyllales > Cactaceae > Carnegiea > Carnegiea gigantea. The sequence goes on from JAKOGI010002263.1 coordinate 61,623, forward strand.
GACTAAGGAGTTGCACCCCAAGAATAGGTCGTACCATTTTGCTGGAGGGTGCTGCTTGTGTGAATGGGAACTAATGGGATGGATATGAATGGGCTGGTGGAATACCTTATAGACATAGGTCCCTATGATGAGCCTCTCATCCCAGAGGAGGATACCGAGGATGATGAGTCTGTTGGGGAGAACGAGCCTAAGGGTAGTGAGGATGAGTCGAAGGCGGAACCCATTGAGGAGGAAACCCTTGAGAGGAACCCTCAGCCGAGTATGAACCAGAAGAGGACCCAGGGGAAGAACCTGATGAGGAACAGTTAGAGGGGAGTGATGCCGAGGAGGACCCAATGGAGGAAGAAGACCCTGAGGAGGAACCTTTAGAAGAGAGTGACCTTAAGGAGAACCCCATAGAGAAAGAAGACCCCAAGGCCAGACCTGAGGAAGAGCCTCTAGAGCATGAACAACCTGAGGAGGACCCCTTAGAGGGCGAGGACCCAGGGGAGGAACAGCTGATAGAGGAAGATCAGGAAGAAGACCTAGACGAGGATCAACTCGAGCCTGAGGTCCCCCGTTGGAAGCGACGCAGATGTGGTCGTATGTGTCGAGGAACCTACCCAATGGATGCCCCTAACCAGTAGAAGCTAGTAGTCGCTTAAAAGTTTTACTTTCTAGGACTATGCTGTTTAGTTATCCTTCTATTATTCTATTAAGCCACTGTGGGCCAAAAACATTATTCATCATTTATGTAATGAAGAATATTAGTATGGAATGCTTGAGGTTTAAAGCAATGCAATTGAAATTACTTTTGAGACACTTGAATGCCAATGTTGTTAATTTTATATGATGTGAACCTTGTGAATGTGATCCTAATGTAGTGTGTATAAGGCATGTGATGAAGTGACTTGACCACATGAGCGTGGCCAGATTGATATGAATGTGAACGAAAGTATACGTTAAGTTTTGCATGATGCAGTAGTATACGATGTTTTACTGAATTATAGTAGCATGCGTGTCGCGAACTATTAGGTGAAGAACTAAACTCGACTTATTTCCTAAACAGGATGGCAGAAAACAATGACGAATCTCAAACTGAGCCCCATCCTATCTCCGAGACCCCTGTGAACCTAGAGATCCCCATATCCCACTTCAGGGAGCGGTTGGAAGCCCTGTGCCCCAGGAATGGGAATGGACATCGCAGTTAGTTGGACGAAACCAACCTACCTACTGGAGCAGAACTTACCAACCTCCTACTGCTGGAGCTACTGCAAAAGCAAGGGAAACAGCGGAAGCGCTAGAACGAGCACCTGCAGAAGCTAATGGAGGCTAGGGAGAGGAAGGTTAAGAAGGATAACTCCTATATGTTCAAGAGATTTGTAAGTCATAACCTACCTGTGTATGATAACACCCCTGACCCCAAAACCTTTAAGGACTGGATTCGGGGCATAGAGAAGTTGTTTTATGCCCTCCAATGCCCTAAGGAGTGGAAAATAGGCTTTACGGTGTTTTACCTAAAGGACAAGGCCGACCTATGGTGGGCCATGGTACTAGAGATACAGTCTGAACCTGGATTTGGCTGGAGAAAGCTCAAGGAGTTGATCAAGGATCACTTTTATCCCGTCTCCCTCCAAAAGGTAAAGGAGAACGAGTTCATGTGGCTACAACAAGGAGGCATGAGTGTGCTCGAGTATGCCTCCAAGTTTATGGAGCTTTCCCGTTTCGCCCCAGCCTTTGTAGCCGGCGAAAGGCTCAAGATGAACTGATTCGAGGCCGAACTCAACCCAGCCATCAAGGAGAGGATGTCAGTACACCAGTACACCTCCTACGTGGACCCATACAATACTGCCGTCAATGTAGAGAGGGCGATGAAGGAGAGAAGCAACTACTTCAACGAGGAGCGTGGAATTAAGATGAGGGGAGATCAATGAGAAAATTTCCACTCGCAAGAACCGTACAAGAGCTCTCCTAGAAACCATCACTCTAATAACAACATACGCGGGGGCCAGCACCCTGACACTCGACCTAGGGTGACCTGCAATGCTTGTGGGAAGCCCGGACATTACGCCCGAATGTGTCATTCGATTAAGAGGTGTTTTCGCTGCAGAAGCCCGCAACATCAGATCCGGGACTGCCCACATCCCCCACCTCCTACCAGTCAAGGTCACAAGGGACAAGGACAACAGTCCTAGCAGCACTACAAGAACAGGGTGGGCAGGCAGCCAACCCCAGTCGGCAAGGCCGACCCCCTCTACAGAATCAAGCTTGGCCTCCCAACTAGCCGTCGCGAAACAATGGTGGCAGAGTGTACGTGATGCACAATGAAGAGGTAGAGGATACTCTAAATGTCATAACGGGTGTATTTTCTATCCAAGCACAACCTGTAGATGTTTTGTTCGATTTGGGTGCTATGCACTCCTTTATTTCAGTTAAACTGGTTGAGACAATAAGGTTAGTTCCCACTCGTAAATCTTCTCTACTGTCCATAACCCTCCCTGATAGGAAGACTGTAAGGTGTGAGGAACTATATAGAACTGCCTCTATTCAAATGTATGAGCATGCATTTTTGGCCAACCTATATAGGTTCGAGTTAACTGACTTTGTGGTCATCCTGAGGATGGATTGGTTAGCAAAATATCAGGCCCGAATAGACTGTCCAAAACAAAGAATCACCTTAAGGAGGCCCAATGGGGAGAAAGTGGTACAGAAAGGCAAGGCTTCAGGACCTGGAGTGAAGCTGATCACCGTTATGCAAGCCCACTTAAGAAGAGGATGCGAGGGGTTCTTATGTAATGTAGTGAAAACTGAGGCTGGTGAACCCTCCCTCGAAGACATTCCAGCAGTGAGAGAATTTTCAGATGTATTCCCGGAGAAGATCCCTGGCATGCCACCCCTTAGAGAAGTAGAGTTCTGCATCGATCTGATACCCGAAGCCACCCCCATCTCTAAGGCACTCTATCGAATGGCACTGGCGGAGCTTAAGGAGTTAAAGACACAGCAGGATGAGCTATTAGAAAAAGGGTATATCCGACTGAGTACATCTCCATGGGGAAGAAGAAGGATGGAACTCTGAGGTTGTGCATAGATTATAGGAAACTGAATAAGATAACGGTCAAAAACCGTTACCCTTTGCCCAGGATAGACAACCTCTTGGACCATCTCAGAGGTGCAGGGACTTTCTCTAAGATAGACGCTCACTCGGGGTTCCGAATCAAAGACGAAGATATACCTAAGACTGCCTTTCGTACTCAGTATGGGTACTATGATGCCCTTTGCGCTCACTAATGCCCCAGCAGCATTCATGGGTCTTATAAATAGAGTCTTCAAACCCTATGTGGACTAGTTTATGATGGTGTTTATAGACGTTATACTGATCTACTCGAGGACTCCAGAGGATCATACCCACCATTTGAGGACCATCCTAGAAGTATTGAGGAAGAACGAACTGTATGCTAAATTTACAAAGTGTGAATTCTGGTTAAATAACGTAGCATTTTTGGGGCATATGGTATCCAATGAGGGAGTGTCTATGGACTCTCAGAAGATAGAGGCAGTAACAAAATGGCCACGACCTATGAACCCGACAGAGGTAAGGAGTTTCTTGGGCTTAGCAGGGTATTATTGTAAGTCTGTCCAACACTTCTTAAAGATCGCCATCCTGCTCACCAATCTGACCAGGAAGGTCGTGAAGTATAAATGGAAGGAGTAATGCGAGAAAGCATTCCAAGAGCTTAAGAAAAGACTTACGAGTGTGCCGATATTGGCCTCACCCCACTACCGATAAGGACTTTGTGGTGTATAGCGATGCATCTAGGAGTAGGTTGGGATGCGTGCTGATACAGGCAGATTATGTTATAGCCTACGCCTCGCGATAATTGAAGACTCATGAGCAGAACTACCCGACTCACGACCTAGAATTAGCGGCTGTTGTATTCGCACTGAAAATCTGGAGGCATTACCTATGCTGGGCACATTGCGAGGTTTGTACTGATCACCAGAGTTTAAAATACCTCTTTTTTCAAAAGGACCTGAATCTGAGGCAGACAAGGTGGCTACAGTTTCTGAAGGACCACGATGTCTATTTCCAATACCACCTGGCAAAAGCTAATGTAGTGGCCGATGCATTGAGTCATCGACCATACCTGGCACTAAACTGCTTGCTGACACTGCCCAGTGACTTGTGTGAGGAGCTCCGAAGGTTGGAACTTAATGTGGTCACCCTAGAGACCAAGTCTGTGTTTACTCCATGAAAGCATAGCCAACCCTCACAGAGGAAATTCAAATAGCACAGGCTACGAACCCCCAACTGGAGTGAATTAAGGAGGAGATATTGGTGAGGAAAGCACCCAGGTTCGTCATCCATGAGGATGGTACCATCAAGTTTCATAACCGGGTGTGTGTTCCTGTGGTCGAGGCACTTAAGAGGAAGATTCTGGATGAGGGTCACAGTACTCCACACTCTGTGCACCCAAGGGGAAATAAATTATACAAAGATCTGAAGTAGACATTCTGGTAGAGCAACATGAAGCAAGAAGTAGCAGACTATGTGGCGAAATGCCTAACCTGTCAAAGGGTGAAGATTAAACACCAGTGACCGGCGGGGCTTCTGCAGCCACTGGACGTCCCTGAGTGGAAGTGCGACTCAATGTCCACGGATTTCGTGTTAGGCTTACCACTGACTTAGAGAAAGAACAATGTGATTTGGGTAATAGTGGATCAACTCATGAAAACGGCGCATTTTACAGCAATGAGAAATATATGGACATTGGACCGGCCAGCCCGAGTGTACCTCAAAGAGATAGTACGACTACATGGAGTGCCCGCCTCTATAGTGTTAAACCAGGAAACCAGATTTCAATCGAGCTTCTGGCAAAAGCTGCAGGAGGCGTTTGGGACGTTATTACATTTTAGTACTGCCTTCCATCCAGTCATGGACAGGAAAATTGAGTGCACCATCCAAACACTAAAAGATATGCTGAGAGCTTATCCCCTAGACTTCAAGAAAGCGTGGTATGAACAGCTGGTGCTGATGGAGTTCTCATACAACAACAGCTACCACGCAAGTATTGGAATGGCCCTGTACGAGGCCCTGTATGAGAGAAGGTGCAGAACTCCGCTCTACTGGTAAGAAATCGACAAGGCCCTAACCATTGGACCTGAATTGATTCAAGCTATCACCGACAAGATTCGAGTGATTCAGAAACAGATGAGAGCTGCTTAGAGCCGTCAGAAGAGCTACGCCGACCGAAGGCATAGGCTCTTAGAATTCCAAGTGGGTGACCAAGTATTTCTTAGAGCATCCCCAACTAAGGGAATTGCGAGATTCGGCATGGCAGGAAAATTTAGCCCAAGGTACATCGGGTCATACCCAGTTACACAAAGGGTTGGGGAAGCAGCGTATCGGTTGGAACTACCGCCTGAACTTCCAAGGGTATACAATGTGTTCCATGTGTAACAGCTATAGAAGTATATTCCAGAGCCCTCCTATGTAATCGAACCCGGCCCTAGACAACTCCAGGAAGACTTGCCGTATGAGGAACAGCCTGTGCAAATCCTCGATCGATGAGAGAAACACCTTTGTAGGAAGATGATGCCCTTGGTGAAGGTCCTCTGGGCCAACCACGAGATGTTAGAAGCAACCTAAGAACTAGAGTAGGAGATGCGAGATAAATACTCTCACTTGTTCCCATAACCAGGTGTGTATAAGTTTCGGGGATGAAACTTTCCTAAGTGGGGTAGTATGTAAAACCTCATAAATTCATTTGCGTAGTGGAAGCATTTGTCGCAGTTTATCAAAGTTTCGAGGATGAAACTTTCTTAAGGGGGATAGTATGTAAAACCCCAGAAATTCAATATGGGTCGAGTTACTATTAATATAGACTGCCCTAAGACTTATGATCTAAGTCAAACCAAGTAGAAACAAAATATAAAATAAGTGTAATTTTATCAAGACTCATCTTACTCCTACTTTGAAAAATTATTTGTATTTTCCTACAGCCCTTATTCTTTTTGAAATTTCATACTCTTATTGTGATAAAATTTTGTATTTTCCCTCCAACCTCCACTTTTGAAATTCCTCAAAGAAAAAAAAAAAAACCCTAAGAACCCTCACCCCCCTCTCTTCCCTTCGGGCCGAACCACCCCCCACCAGAAACCCTAACCTACGGTATGCATCCCCTCCCCCTAAACCCTAGTAGTAACATTCCCCCCCCCACTCTCTCTTCCTCCCGGTTCTCTCTCTCTCTCTTACTCCCGCTCTCCCTCTCCCTCACGCTCTCCTTCGCTACCCCCACAGTAGTCGTATGCCGCCACAGCCACTGCCGGCCACCTGCCGCTGGCACAGTTCAATCATCGCCACCACCAACCCCCTCTTCTCTCTCCTTGCTTGTGGTAAGTGGGTGCACCCCTATGCATGCCACGCATACGAACCCCCAAAAGCTAGAGTTTTCGTATGTTTTGGTCATTAATTTATGGTTTTGATTTAGTATTTCAAGTGTGCAATATTTAATGCAAGTTTTTATAATTCTTTTTCAGATTTAAATCTCCAATGGTGCGACGATTCAATCGCTCCTTTCCCAAGATCGAATCGAGGTGAGCCTAAAAGTGGTATTTGACAATCGTTTTAGTTAAAGTTAGAAAACTTGGCTTAATATGGATTAAAGCGGGGCATGGGATCGTTAGGTTCGATATGGGTAGAGTGATGGTTGGTTATATTTAGAACGTGGTCCGAAAAGAGTATATTCTGGAGCGAAGGTATGGCAGAATATCACTGGTTAGCAGACAGTTTTGCCTTGACTTTAAAAAAATTTGGCCACGGAGGTGTACTAATCTAAAAATCACAAATTTTTATGATATATGGATTGAGATGTGCTGAATAATATGGTCTTTGAATCACCAGAATAGGAGTAGTATAGAGGGAGATATGACCTAAAAATTAAAGGCTATCCAGATCTAGGTAGCCAGTGATAGTGTAGAGTAATTGAGAAAAATCGCCTAGTTCAGGTCAGATTCTAAGAAAACACTAAACATGAGAGTGGTAGAGGCTAGACTAACCTTTCTATAATGGTCTAGTGCGTGGAGTTTCAGCATCAAGAGCAAGAGATATGGGCTCTGCAAGTTGAGCCCATATTCTAACCAAATCTGGATTCAAGGTTTAGCTATATTTAGAACTACTAAGGATGTCTAAAAATTTTAGAAAAATTACCTTTAGTAGGAAATGGGCTGTAGTTGTGGTCCGTAAGGATTTGGACTAAATATGCATGTCGTTTGGTCCACGTGCTGACCACTAGGCCCAATTAAGTAATTGAGCCCGTAATTATATGGATTCCAGGTTACAATCATGCCCTAACCCTCTTTAAAGCTATTTGAAAAAATGTGTATGATGAGTATACTAAGGGTTGTCTTGAATGCTTTTGCTTTACATGGAATCACGAATTTTACGGGTTGCACATAAAATGAAATAGTTAGGTTGCTTGCGTTGAGTTATTCTGCTGTCTCAGTGTGCGTTTGGGCATTTGACTACGTTGTTGAAAGAAAGACAAAATATATTTACATATGTACATTGTGCAAACTTTCTTGGGGGCCGAACTAGGTCGGGTTAGAATATGCATCTTGATGTGAAATTTTTATGTGCAAGCATGAGTGTATAATAAATAGCTTTATGGGTGAGACTGCGAGTTCTGCTTTGTTGTTGAAGGCCATTGGCCTTCCCTGGGAAAAAGTGCATGCATGTGAGCGGCCACGTGCCCGATTGGGACGTGGGCCAGGATATGGGTAACCGTCCATGTGAACGGTAGGCTAGGGTTTGGTTAAGTTGTAACCGTCCAAGTCGACAGTAGGCCAGGTTGGGGTTAAGCAGCTGCGTTAAACCCAAGCGTAGGCCATGAGACCCAATGGGGTCACTCACCCTTAAGAAAGTGGAAATTATAAAAGAGATCGTTATGATTGGAGGCTTCTACTGTGAATGTTTCAGTGCGGTCTGTTTGTCTTTCCTACCCCCTAAATGTTTTTTAAAAATGAATTTGTGTGTGTGTTTAACTATTAGGGGTGATTGTTATTAAGTTTATCTCATTTTATAAAATGTTTTATTTTCGAGTGAAGTGCATACGCATGGGAATGGGGACACAAAGCTAGAGCGACGCTCCGTCGTTTAAAATATAATTAGAACAATAGTTTGTTTTGAGAATGAACTTGTATTGGATTTTGTTAAGTTCAGTAGTTGTTTAAACTGTGGTTGAAACCTTTTTAATTGATATATTACTAGAGATATTTTGTATTGAAGTTTGATCGATACTCAGCCTGGTGTTCCCACAAAGGAAACGCGGCGGTAACACCCCCGTTAGGTTTTCCACTACCACCTAGGTTACAACTAGTAATAAAGAAAGGAATTAGAAATTCGGGGTGTTACAATATATATACACATACATATATAGATACAAATATAGATATAGATACATATATATATATATATATATATATATATATATATATATATATATATATATATATATATATATATATATATGTGTGTATATATTATATATATATATATATATATATATATATATATATATATATATATATATATATATATATATATATATACACACACATACATATATTTATGTATATGCATATGTATGTTATGTATATATGTGTATATATATGTGTGTGTATATATATATATATATATATATATATATATATATATATATATATATATCTATATATATATATATATATATATATATATATATATATATATATATATATATATAAGTAGCATGCACAGTTCATTTGAAAAGAAACATAGATAAATGTATGCAAAGAAATAAGAATTTAAAAATTCAAAAAATGATTAAGTTTGTGGTGGTTGGCGAGTCTGATGGTCAATCTAGATCAATTGATTTCTACTTCACGTGATGGCAAGCTTGATATAGCTAAACTGAGGGAACATGCAGGGCATTGGATTCTCATGCATGAACATGTGTTTTATTTCAAAAGAAGATAGCTTTAATTTGATGATGAAAGAAGCTCTCTCTAAGTGGAAAGAGATATCACATCTAAAAGGAAACAAGAATTGTGTGCAAGTGTCTGTCGTTGAGTTGATGGTGACTTTTAGAGATACTAAAAAGGTTTCTATAATTACTGGCTTGTGGATATCCAAACCTTAAAGGTTGAATACATGGCCATTGCTAGCAATTGGATTGATGCTATCTTGAAGCCACACAAGCATCTCCTTAGTGTTGTTTACTTATCTCCTCCTCAATGTGGGTGAACATAGAGGATGTTGTCTTGAAGAATGCCAGAGAATGAAAAATTGAAAATAAAGTAGGTTTCTTTCGCTCTTTCCTTAAACTTTTAAGGGCTTTTTTTCACGTTTGTCACTTTTTATGTGGTTTTTAATCTAATGTTTAATTTTGTTAAGGTTTTCATTGTATTGACTTGATAATTATACACCTAATGGCACTTGCATAAAGATCATAAAAGACATCTCGTTAAGGAATAGGAAGTTACCATGTGCATTTTAGATGTGTGGCACACATTTTAGGTATTATGGTTTAACATGGTTTTCAAAGAATGAAAGAAGTCATTAAATGTATCCATAATGCTATGGACACATAACTGTTGGTAACGCAATGTAACAATTGCAAATATCTAATGTGATGTTAGTCCTTGAATGTACAACTCGATGGAATTCTACTTATGTGTTGTTGTCAATTGCAATCAAGTTTAAGGATGTATTCTCTAGATATGTTAAGGGAAACTTTTTTTATAAAGATATTCGTAGTGATGAAAGTTGGGACAATGTGCATAAACTAATTCTAATTTCGAACATTTTAAAATCTATCATTGATTATTTAAGGATCAAATATCCATCGTTAATATGTGTCTTTCTTATGTGAATGTGATAAAAGAGATATTGGATAAGCATCAGCATTCCTCTAATGTTTTCATTCATCCTTGGGTAAGGAACGTGAAGGACAAAATATTGGAGTGAATATAACTTACTAATGTACAAGCCAACAGTGTTGGATCTCAGAAAAAAGATGGGGTCTATTGGGTTGACTTTCTCAATTATGCATCCTCAACATAAAGTTCAACAAAATATTTAACAGGGGAGGGATGCGTCTTATAAGGTTAATGTTGAATATGCTAATAAAATGGATTCTTATTTGCAGGATTTTCCAGAAAGTGAGGCAAGATCTGATGTGGAATATGACACAATTGATCCAATAAGCTATCTCCTACAATTGTTGGCTACTTAAAAAGTAGTACTATGGAAATCATATTTGAATTTGTATTTTGAGGAGGCTAGTTATACAATAACAGTCTCTGTTTCTCTTTCATTTGATATATTAAGTTGATGGATACATTGCCAAGAGAAGTATAATGTTTTATGTAGATTAGCTACTAATAGTCTTACTATACCTATTACTACTATGGCTTCGGAAGTAACTTTTAGTGTAGGTGGTGAAGCAATTAAACAACATTGTGGCTAACCAGATCTTATACGATTAAGCATTGATCTACAAAGATGATTGGCTATGTCACTGTCTACATGGTGTCATAAAGAATTAAAAAATATATGTTTTTTGTAAATTCAAAATCTAAAAGAAAACAGTGAATTATTATTTTATTGTTTACTTATAACTTTTCTTTATTTTTAACCCTTCTTTTATAGGCATCTAAAGAGGATTATCAACCTACAGTGTTCACCTTATCAATATCTAATAGAGGATTGATGGGCCTAATTTAATGAAATTTGACCACATTAAAAGTTTGAAATGAAGAGTTTTATTTATATATCTGTAGTTGATAATATTATCTATTATAAATTTATGAACTTGTAATTGGATCTTAATTGTAGGTTTCAAAGCTCATGGTTTGTCTTTGATAATCATCTCAGCTTTGATAGGACTAAAGAGGGTTGATTTTAAGGAAAAGACAATAAACGCATGGTTTACGTTTGATGATTGAAGGTTTTGTTCAAGTTTTCTACCATTGTCTTAAGCATTTATAATCATGATTAATTTAAGGGTGGAGAAAATAGTCACAAGCAAACTCAATTTTCATATTATCAGAGTAAGCATTTAAATTGTGATTTTTTAGCCCAAAAAATGAGTTTTAAAGAAGTATAATGAGCTAGCAAACCCAGGATTGGACGTGCCAAGCTTGAACTCGAGCCTCGGATGAGTCAAGCTCGAGCTCAAGCTTGATTTTGCCAAGCTCGTTGACACATGAACTGAGCTTGAGCCTATATACAAGCTCACCAGCCAAGGTTCAAGCTTGATAGGCTCAAGCTCGGCTCCGTTGAGCTTGAATACATCCTTAGTGATAACAAATCATTTAAAAATAACTAGGCATCATTATTTGTACATATTAATATGTATATTTTTCAAATTATAGTGTAAAAAATTCAAATTTTTATGGCAATGTGTTAGCTTCAATGGAAAGTAACTAGGTACATAAGGGTACGGAAAATGAAGAACTGAATCCAGAAGATGGTGTTTCTTCCTCAAATAAGCCAATAAAGGAACAAAGAGAAGACGATGATCACTTTCAATGTGAAAAAGAAATAGAGCACATGAAAAGTTTGTTCAACTTGACAATAAATATGGTATACGATGCATTTGACATGGCTAACTACAAGCACTATGAGGAATGTTTTACATGTATGAAAAGAGGACCCACAACTCTGATATAGTGAAAATGAGAGAACATGCAGCTCATTAGGCTCTCATGTATGAACATCCATTCGATGATCAAAGAAGCTCTCCCACACTAGAAAGAGATATCATGTGAAAATGGAAAATGGATTGTATGCATTTGTATAAGATCGAGAAGAAGTTGATAGCAAGTTTTAGGAATGTTGAAAAACTTTCTTTAACTACTTACTATCAAAAGATTGAATACATGGTTGTCACTATCCACTAGATTCATACTAACTTGAAGATACATAAATGTGTCCTTAGTTTTGCTCATTTGCCTTCTCATTGACGTGCAATGCAGATAGTAGAGAACATCTTCAAGATTACAAAAGAATGGACAATTGAGAATAAGGTATGTTTCTTTCACTCTTTCTCTTAAAGTTTTTTAAAATTTTAAATTTCTCATTCTTTATATCGTTTTTAACATTAATATTTAATTCTGTTATCATAGGTATTCACTGTTACAAAATGATAATGTTACAGCTAATGATTGTTGCATAGATATCATTTTTAACATTAATATTTAATTTTGTTATCATAGGTGTTCACTGTTCCCAAATGACAATGTTAAAGCTGATGACAGTTGCATAAATATCATGAAAGACTCCTTCTTAAGGAGTAGGAAATTACCATGTGCTTGTTGGATGTATGGCACATATTTTGAATATTATGGTTCAACATGGTCTTCAGGAGATAAAAGAAAGTCATTGAAAGTATCCATGATAGTGTGGAGTACATAACCATTAGTGGGGCAAAAATGAAACTATTTGCTAAAATTGTCCAACAATTGTAAATATCTTATAGGAAATCAGCTCTTGAATGTAAGACTCGATAAAATTCTACTTATGAGATTTTGATAATTGCAATAAAGTTGTTGAATGTATTCCCTATATATGCTGAATGATATTTGTTATGAATACCTTAAGAAGAATATGAAGAAATTAATTCTAATTTTTTTTAATGTTTTTAAACTGCCACTTACATGATGTCATGATTAGAATATCTGGCATCTAATCTGCTTCTTTCTTATGTGAATGCAATGGAAGAGATGTTAGCTAAGCATCAACATTCATCAGATGTTTTTATTCATTTCTTGGTAAAGAACATGAAGGATAAATCTCATAAACATTTGAGCGAAACCAACTTACTAATGTCTACGGTAGCGATGTTGGATCCTAGACTAAAAATGGGGGGGCCATCGAGTTGACTTTACCAAACTTGCATCCTCAACAAGAAATTCAATAGAATATTCAAAAGGTGACAACTGTTTAATATGAGCTCTATGCTGATTATGATTGTGAAATGCGTTGTTCTGCATAGTATGTTGGAGAAAGTGAGGCAAGATCCAATACAGAATATGACATGATTGACCCAATGAGCTCTCTTGTAAAATGAGACTCTACCTAAAAAATAGCACAACCTTGAAAGTTAGATTTGGATTTTTATTTTGAGGAAGGTAGTTACACAATGACAATTATTGAAGCCCTTTCATTTGATGAAGGGAAACAATGTCATTAGAAATATGATGTTTTGTGTCGAACTGCTGTTGATATTTTTTTTTTTTTAGTTACCTATTGCTACAGTAGCTTCAGAAGCAACTTATAGTGCAGGAGATAGTGTGATTGATCCATATTATAGCTCACTAGATACTAAAACTTTTGAAGTATTGAATTATTTAAGTAATTGGCCCTGTCTTCTATATGCTGTCACAAAGAAAAAGAAGAACGTGAGTTTTTCATTAATTCAAAATTTAAACTAAGACAAAGAATTACTATTTTATTGTCTGATTGCTACGTTTCTTTATTTTTACCATTTCTTTTACAGGCGTCTAAAGTGAATGATCATCCTAAAGAGTTCATACTACCAATGTCTAATGGAGGATAGATGGACACAATTGAATGACATTCAGCTACATTAAAAGATTACAATGAGGAGTTTTATTTATATATTGAGTAGTTGTGGTTATTATCTATTACAAATATATAGACTTGCAATTAGATTGAGATTTTCTTTTTTAAAGCTCATGTTTTACATTTGATAATCTTTTTACTTGTGTGAGGATCCCTTTGATTTGAACTTGGGGCAAAGATGACAAACTCATGGTTTGTGTTTGATGATCAAAGGTTTTATTCAAGTTTTGTACTATGATCCTAAGTATTTATAATGATGATTAATTTTGAAAATGGAAAAAAACAGCCTCAAATGAACTCAATGTTTATGGTATCATGGTAAGTATCTAAATTGTGACCTCAACATAAAGCTTTAAAGGAGCATAACAAGCTGGCAAACCTAGGATGAGCCAAGGTTGAACTCGAGCTCTTGACAAATCGAGCTTAGGCTTAAGCCAAAGATGAGCGTAGCCCAAGCAGGACCCTGATTTTGATAAGGTCGATGAGCCTTGAGTTACGGTCGGGCTTATACACAAGCTCAAGAGCAAACCTTCAAGCCCAATAGGGTTGGCTCGGCTTTGCTGGAATACACCGCTAGTGATAATAAGTTATTTAAAGAACTATCAATACTTAATTTTGTGCATTAATATGTATATTTTGTGCATTGAAGTGTGAAAATATCAACTCCTAACAATTACCAGCTTCAATGAAGACTGATAAGGTACATGAGAATATGGAAAATGAAGAACTCAATCGAGAGGATAGAATTTCTCACTCGAATGAGCCCATAGACAACAAGGAGAAAATGATGATTTGAGTCCTTTCAAAGTGAAAAAAAGAAAAATAGAGAACATCGAAAGTGTGGTTCAATATAATAATAAATATAGTTGATGGTGTTGCTAATTGGGCACAATGCCAGTACTATATGCAACATTTTACATACAAACAAGATAACCCATAAGTCACTAAAGAAACGCATAGATAAATGTATGGAAAAAAAAAAAGGATTTGAAAAAATAGAAAAAGATTAACTTTGTTGCTATTGATGGGTTTGATGCCCCTAGGTCAATTGATTTCTCCTTTACATGATGGCAAGCTTGATATAGCCAACATGAGGGAACCTACAGCACATTAGATTCTCATGTATCCTATGACCATCCATTTTCAAATTTGGAAGAAGAAGACTTTAATTTAATGATGAAGAAGGCTCTCTCTGAATGGAAAAAGATATTACATCAAAATGGAACAATGGATTGTACACAAGTGTATGACATCAAAAAGAAGAAGTCAATCGCGATATTAAGGAATGTGGAAAAGGTTTCCAACATTACTAACATATGCAGATCTGAACTTCAAAAAGATTGGATACATGATTCTCACTAGCCATCGGATTAATACGAATCAGACACTATGCAAGCGTTTCCTCAATTTTGTCCGTTTACCAACTCCTCGACTTGGGATACATATAGGAGATGCCATCCTGAAAAGTTTAGGAGACAGGGCAATTGAGAATAATGCATATTTCCTCAACTTTAAGCTTTTTTTTAAAAAAATTTTTCCATTCTGTATATTATTTATGAATTTAATGTTTAATTTTGCAATTATAAGTGTTAATAATGATACCACTAATGGCAATTGCATAGTGATCATGAAAATACATCTTCTTAAGGAGTAGGGAGTTACCATGTGCATATTAGATCTGCGAAACACATTTTAGGTTCAACATGGTCACCATGAGATAAAAGAAGTCATTGAAAGTATCCATGAGAATGTGGACTACATAACCACTAGTGACGCAAGAATGAAGCTATTCACTAAAATTCTCCAACAATTGCACATTTGTCATCAGAAGTCAGTTGTCGAATGTAAAATTAGATAGAATTCTACTTATGAGATGTTGACAACTGCAATTAAATTTAAGGATGTATTCTCAAGATATGCTGAGCGGGATATTTGTTATGAATAGTGTCTAGTGATAAAGGTTTGGAGAATGTATATAAATTGATTCAATTTTGAACATTTCCATTGACATTATTTCAGGAACAAAGCATCCAACATCTAATCGATTTCTTTCTTATGTGAATAGAAGTGATGTTGGATACACATCAACATTCTTGGATGTTTTCATTCATTCCTTGTAAGGAACTTTAAGGATAAATTTGATAAATATTGGAGTGAATATAACTTACTAATATATATCACAACGATGTTAGATCATAGATTAAAGATGGGGGCTATTGAGTTAAGTTTCCCAAGCTTGTGTTCTCAATGAGAAGTTAAACAAAATATTCAAAAGGTAAGGGATGTTTAATATGAGCTCTATACTCAATATACAAGTAAAATGGATTCTTGTAAAAAGCATGTGTGATAAGATACAATCGATCTAGTGAACTCTCTCCTGCAATAGGTGGCCACTCAAAAAGTAGTACAGCCTAGAAAATTAGATTTTGGATTTGTATTTTGAGGACAGTAATTATCCAATGACAACCATTTAAGCTCTTTCATTTGATATATTAAGTTGGTGGAAACAACATTGAAAGAAGTATGGTGTTCTATGTCGAATCGCTACCGATTATAAATTATTAATGTGGCTTTAGAAGTAACTTATAGTACATAAGGTAGAGTGATTGATCATATTATGGTTCACTAGATCTTAAAACTATTAACTTTTTGATCTGTGGAGGTGATTGACTATATCATCCACATGGTGTCACAAAGAAAAAGAAGGGAAGTTTTTCATTAATTCAAATTTTAAAATAAATTAAAAATTATTATTTTATTACGACTTTTTTTTATTCTTACCTTTTCTTCTATAGGCATCTGCAGAGGATGATCAACATAAAGATGTCATACTATGAATATCAAATGGATGATCAATGTAAACGGTTTGATGACATTTGGCTACATTAACAATTTGGAATAAAGAGTTTTATTTATATATTCAATAATTGAAGTTATTATCTATTATAAATATGATATGCCCCAAATGATGTTGCATTATTTAAAGAATTATGCATAATTATTTTATATCTTAATATGTACATTATGTGGATTATAGTCTAAATGTCAAAACCAAATGAGGAGTTATCAGCTTTAAGGGAAAGCAATGAGATACATAAGAATATGAAAAATGAAAAACTAAATCATGAAGGTAGTGTTCCTCCCTCAAATGAGCCAATTGAGGAACAACTAGAAGATGATGATTTGAGTACTTCCAAAATGAAAAAAAAAAAAGATAGAGAACGTCGAAATTTTGGTTTGACATTAAATAAATATGGTTCATGTGTGCCTAATGTGGCTAATTGCAAGCACTATAAACAACATTTCACATACAAAAGGAGGATCCATAAGTCATTTAAACAAACCCATAGAAAAATGTATGCAAAGAAAGAAGAATTTGAAAATTCAGGAAAAAAAAACATGAACTTTGTGGCTATTAATGAGTCTAACGTTACCCTAGGTCAATTGTTTTCTCATTTACATGATGGAAAGCTTCATATAACCAAAATAAGTCAACGTGCAGTGCATTGGATTCACATACATGAATCTCCATTTTCTATTTTAGAAGAAGAAGGCTTTAATATGATGATGAAAGAAGCTTTCCCTGAATGTAAAAAGACATCACGTCAAAATGAAAAAATAAATCGTATGCAAGCTAATGATGTCGAAAGAAGAAGTTGATCATGAGTTTGATAAATGTTGAAAACGTTTCAATATTTACTGACTTGTGCAGATCTAAACCTCAAAAGATTAAATAATATAGTAATAACTGTCAATTGAATTGACACTAATTAGAAGCTACACAAGTTTGTTCTCAATTTTGTTCATATATCTCCTCCTCGATGTGGGATACACATAAAAAAAGCCATCTTGAAAAGTATATGAGCATGGAAATTGAGAATAAAGTAGGTTTCGTTCATTCTTTCTCTTAAACATTTATTTTTTGTAATTTGCCATTCTTTATATTATTTTTGGACTCAATGTTTTAACTTTTTTATTATAAGTGTTCATTGCGTCGGACTCATAATGCTATAGTTGATCGATGTTACACAAAGATGTTACAAAATGATCATAAATGACACATTTGAAATAGTAGGAAGTTGCCGTGTGGAGGTAAATTATTTCATGGTAGATGTACAAATACACTTTAAATATCATGTGTCAACATGGTATTTAGAGGATTAAATAAGTCCATAAAAGTATCCATGACATTGTGGATAGCATAACCATTAGTGGGGCAAGAATATTTGCTGAAAATTATCCAACTATTACAAATATCTCCCAGGCAGTAAGTTCTTGAATGCTATCCTCCATGGAATTCTAAGTATAAGATGTTGACAACTGCAATAAAGTTCTAGGATGTGTTTCCCATATATGCTGACCAAGATATTTGTCATGAATACCTTCCTAGTGTTGATGGTTGAGAGAATGTATATAAATTGATTCTGATTTTGAACTTTTTTGAATCTACCATTGATGTTATTTTAGGATAAGAATATCCAACATCTAATTTTGTTCTTTGTTATGTAAGTGCGATAAAAAAGATGTTGGATAAACTTCAGCATCCATCGGATCCTTTCATTCGTTCCTTCAAAGGAACATAAAGGATAAATTCGATAAATTTTGGAGTGAATGCAACTTACTAATGTCTGCAACAGCAATGTTAGATGCTAGACTAAAGATAGTGGCTATTGAGTTGACTTTCTCAAGCTTGTATACTTAACATAAGAAGAATATTCGAAAGGGCTGAGATGCTCTATATGAGCTCTATGCTGAATATGCTAGTGAAATGGGTTCTTATACAACAAACAGTAGGGGAAGTGAGGTAAGATCCCATGTGCAATACGATGTGATTGATCTGATGAACTCTCTTGCAATAATAGCTACTCAAAAAGCAATACAACCTAGCAAGCCATATTTGGATTTGCACTTTGAGGAAGGTAGATATACAACGACAACCATCGAAGCTCTTTCATTTAATTACGAGTTGAGAGTTTGATGTGAAAACATAGCTACTGAATATATAATGGATTAAAAAAGAAATTTAGATTATATTGAAAATTATAATTGAGTTATAATTGAAAATTTTATTTCCAATAATATCATCAAATCAATTGTTATATAACATCAATAATAGCATAAAACTTCATTGGGATCAGAAGTAAGGTTATTTTTGCTTCTCATCCTAGTTGTTCACTAATTACGCCGCAAATAGGTAAAGAGTTTCGAAGATAAGTTACGTTTACTGCCTATTCCATTCGAAAATTCACATATTTCTTATAAATACCTAAATCTACTAGTACGCAAATATTTATTATTTTCTAGCATTGTTTTGCCACATAATGAAGTCGGCCTACTAATCACCAATCACTAGGGCATAGGCCCACCGATTTTACCAGTGCAGCTTCAACTTCTGCTTCCCAATTGGTTTTGGGAGGTGTGGACCTTTCTTAATGATCGTATTACTTATATGTGAGCTCACAATTTGGGTTTTAATTTCAAATAATAACTTGTAACGGTTTTAACATAATTATCTTTTCCCCTCATTTAGAATTAAAATGAATTGAAATGTAGGCGCCCACTAAATACTATTTATGATCTTTATAGTATAGGAGTAAGCGAATTCAGCTTTGGTTCACTTTCAAAATTTTCATGTATCCAATTTTAGGTAAATCGTTAAGAAGTTACCACCGATCACCCGGCAATAGCATCATAAAATCTTAGCTAAGGGAGTTTAGAAAGCTTATAGTGATGGTCCACTGAAGTTTCGGCTAGTTGAATAACACGTGGTCTCACTACAACAGATATTACCACATAAATGTTCATGATCTAGATTTTAAATTAGCCTTTTTTTCCCGAAAGGTACTTAGGAAATTAACTTGGTCTTGAATGAGAACTTTTGGGTAATATTATCGGTCATCAGCCTCTAACACCTAGCCTTTTCCCTTTTTGGACGGCGGTCACGCTCTAACCTGAGCCTTCCTTTGCATTAATCACTAATTGTTAGCTAATTAAGACTGATAAACTAATTAGGAGTTGGGCTGTTACAACCACAGACACGCATCTAAACTAGTTGGTAGTTTGCTAATTCATCTAATAATGCTTTTAGGTTATGAAATAGTCTATAATAGTCAAATCACTTGGCTAGTTTGAGTCAACCCCTCGTAATTTGATGTACTAATCACATTCACTTATAACTACCTCTCTTTTAGATATGTCCATATCAGACAGGCTATTTTGACATAAGTAACTAAACCATGAAGATTATTATCAACAATGTAATAGAGTCATACTACGACCATGAATTACATCTCTCCCAGGCATAAACTTCTAGTGAGATCTTCCCGAGCTTTGATATTATTGTATCAACAAAGCCAAAGTTTTTTTTTTTTTTTTGACATGAGCTCATTCACAATCAAGCAACTCTACAATTGTTGTGTTTAGGCTGACTCGATGAATTATATCGCTTGGGTTGTCCGAGCTACTCAAATAATTGGTGATTGACGATTGTTTGAGTCAAGATTGATGACAGGGCTTCCTTTGATTCTTTTTCTTGGTTGTTTTTATTCTCCATGGTGGAGTCTTTTGTTTTTGCAAAGGAATAAGAATGAGATTGACACTCATGACTCTAGTAACAAGAGAAGAAAAAACGAGAGAGGATTAGAAGACAAGTTTCTCTTAGAGCTTGTCTCTCGATATTGTCTTTTTATTGATTGTAAATGATGTAATTGCAGTTGTATAAGATATGATATACAATATAATTGCCTAGACATAAATTACAAATCAGAAAAACAAGTAATTACATAATATTACATAATATTCTACACATGATATTTTTGAAGAATTGTGTAACGAAATAGACTTGAGTAATGTTTGGGTTGCAGATCTTGAGATTTTAATTAATTTGACAATTAATCTTCAGTAACTAGTTTTGCATGCCACATTTTTATGGCTATCCATGTTATGATTTAATGTTTCGATTGTGAAAGTTTATTTTCTCCGTTCTTATTAAAAGTAATTCAAATATGATTTGTTTGGGGATAGATCATTTTATTTTGAGCATTGTTTTCAACATAGTTAGGCATTTTGTTGTAGATACTTGAGCATTCTCTACTATGTAACTAAGCATTTTTCTTTATGGATTTGAGCATTCTATTTTTATGGATTTGAGTGTTTTGCTTTGTGCACGTAGTTGAACATTAGTTATATGGACTCAAACATTTCGTTAAATGGTGTAGGAAGATTAAAAGGACTGACCCTTAGCATGAAAACATAGATATCAGTTATCAGAATTAGCCCAGGAGATGTGATCCAAGCTAAAAGGCGGCTACCAGAGTCGTCTTGAGTGCCACGTTCCAAATCTGATTCCCGTTGATGGTTGGATAGCCGTGAGAGAGGAGGAGAAATGAGGTGCCATGTTCCAAATCTGTTTTTAGGGACGATGTACTACTTGTGTATAATCGGCCCCACAAATGGCCTTTTATAGATTTAGGTTGTTTAGGGTTGCTAACGCTTAGGTGGCTTAAGTGGTTGTTTAGCCGTAAGAAAAGTAGTGCCCCCAACAGCTTCCACTCAGCCACATAGGCCGTAAATCACATGTCTTTCCACGAATCACAACTTTTCACTCTTCATGCTAGGAATGGGACGTGCTATTAGAAAGTAACCAATAATGTTAAACTAAGCTACTATCTAATTAACGTAACACTTTCACGAAATTCAATACCTCAAATCATCCAAACGTCATCAGTGGTATAGCTAGTGCCTAGTCCCTTCATGTCATATGATATATCATATGATTATACATTTAATAAAATCGACCAAGCTGATACGGTGAAGGCAGATAGATTTTTCTTTAAACACTCATGATATTTCATTTTAACTCTTTCCTAACGTGTTCCCCATATATCATGACCCTAAAGATACACATTAAGGTTGCATCATTAACCTTCGTTGTCATATCATAGCTTTAAGTTGAAGGATCATTATTCATGGGGTCACATAGTAACAAGAAGTCAATTGTCACTCTATGTATGGGTCATCTTATAAGCGCACACAGTATGAAATATGTGTTATGGAATAACTCCCACTCAACTGAGTATGTCACTCCCAAGCCAGTCTATATGTTATGTGAATTGCTAGTCTAGATTTTCACCAAAAAAATCTAACGTAAGCCACTAGATCAATATATTAAATTTTAATCTTGACACTCAAGATTCATCTCCTAAGGCTTCAATATGAAATATGATATTTCATATTTGACTCCCTTAAGTCTCATCTTAGATTTAATGAGGTGATTATATTCCTTTCTTCATACACTTCTAGTATGAGTGATTACTATTGCACATCGAGTGACAATATAATTCAGTCTCATCTTGCTCACTACTCAAGCATTTGACATTTCAATATACCTAGCATTCAACAATAAATCACAAGCATTTAGAAAAAGAGACATCAATCTTTATTACATAATGCTCAAGATGTGTCCATTCCATAACAAGATTTATCCAAAAACTAAACTTTATGAAGTTCTAGAGTCCACATATGAGCTTTCAAAGCATCTCTAGGAATCAGCATAGTTATCATCTTGCTAGTTACATACTTGATGGCAATCTCCTTTGTCTTGATGGTTCTTGCACAAAGTGATAACGCCTCTTGATCTGCTTGGTCTTCCGATGGAACTTCAAATCCTTAGCAAACGGGATAGAAGCAGTGTTGTCACATCACTCATCTCAATAGAATCATTAACTCTAGGAGTAAGATTAAGATCCTAAAGGAAACTCCTAAGCCATATTGCCTTTTGAGTGGTAAGGCTATATGTGATATACTCTACCTCTATAGTCACCAGAGTTATGCAGCCTTGCTTCTCACTGCACCATGATATGACTTCCCCACCTAAGGCAAAGACATATCCTGAGGTTGAACTAGACTTATTCGAGTCACCACGCCAATCAATCCCTGAGTATCTTCTCAACTTGAGGTTCCCACCTTGATAGCAAAAGACTAAGCCAACAATAACATAAAGGTAGTGTATGATTCTCTTGAAGGCTTGCCAATAAGCGAAGCGTAGGTTACTTTGGTAATAACTTACTAAACCAACCGCAAAGCAAATATCATGTAGTATACATAACATGGCATACACACACACCTAACTCCGCCCATGTCCTTCATCTCAAGATAGAGGACATCCACTTCTTAGTAGCTTTGATCATTTCCAAGTTGTTCCAACTATAAATATGTCATCAATATCTAGCGTAAGAAACATAATCCCCCCTAGTTGTT
The DNA here is from genome assembly GCA_029747015.1 of Carnegiea gigantea. NCBI lineage: Eukaryota > Viridiplantae > Streptophyta > Magnoliopsida > Caryophyllales > Cactaceae > Carnegiea > Carnegiea gigantea. The sequence goes on from JAKOGI010002263.1 coordinate 84,484, forward strand.
CTTTTAATATACACACAATCGTCCTCTAAAACCATAGATCTCTTTCTTAAGACCATATAAGACGTTGAAGATGACATACCTTGTTCTCTTAATCTTTTTATACAAACCCAATGGGTTGGTCCACATAGATCTCTTCCTCAAGGTAATCATTGAGGTAAGTAGTCTTTACATCCATTTGAAGCAACTGGAAGTCCAAATAAGCAACCAGAGTTAGAAGTAGGCAAATATAGACAAATCTCACCACTAGAGAAATGTCTCTTTCAAGTATATACCCTCAATCTAGGTAAAGCCTTTCGCCACTAGACGGGCCTCGAACTTACCCATCGATCCATTATAAAGCCAACTTGTTTCCAATATATTTATGGTGAGGTGGAAGATCAACGAGTTTCCAAATCGTTTCATGCCATCAAGTCCATCTCATCCCTCATGACATCTGTCCACTCTTTGTAATTTGGTGAATCAAGTGCCTCTTGAAAGAAGATAGACTACTCAACTTCCAAGGGAGAGCATAGGAATATTACCTCTTCGAATTGAAAATATCGTCGATGAATCCTTCTGCCCTCATTCATTCGGATCTTACGACCTTTATTATTTGTCTGCTTAGATGAGGAATCCCTCACCCTTTTTTTAAGAGGTGTGGGACCCTTATTGTGTGGAGGATTACTCCCAATATTCCTTTGTGTAGACTAACCTCATGTCCAGGAACAAGAGATTGAGGATGAACCCCATTCTCAAGTTTATATGCCTTAGGAATTGGAGATTGAGGATGAACCTCATTGTCTTGAGCAGACATGCCTCCCGTATTCCTATCGGATATGGGAGATATACCATCCTTAGTAGCTTAGTGAGAATTCAAATCCTCTTTCTCACTGAGAGAAGGTTGAATGTCATGTTGTAACTCATATAATTTGGCCTTTTTTTTTAATTTCACCAGTACTTGAGAACTAATCTTCAAGAAAGTCAATATTGCAGAAATCAATTTCCGTCATGCCAGCATTTAGATGATCCTCGTACATTACATACCCTTTCGAATGTTTGGGATACCTTATGGTCGCCATCTTAGTAGAGGTCTCGGACTAAGTTTTTTATGTTTGTGGTTGGGTTATGCACATAACTAGCCGAACCCATGGGTATAAGTGCTCTAAAGACAGCATTTTACCAAACTATAACTCATATGTTTTGCTTAGCACACAGTTAAAGATATAAGTTGTCGTAAGTAGTGTATCCTTATAAAAAAAGCTAGTTGTAAGGTTAGCACGTGCCATCATTTACCTGACCATGTTAAGCAATATCTGATTTCTACGCTCTACAACACCATTATGTCACAGAGTGCATGGAATCATTAACTGTCTTTGTATGTCGTTTTCTTCAGAAAACCCTCTAAATATATTAGAGAGATATTCACTACCTCCATTGGTAAGAATTTTACATTTTCGTTCTAATTAAGTCTCTACTTGTACTACGAAGTGTTTGACCACATTCAGTGTTTCATCATATCCATATCATAAATAATCATCTATAAGAGTAATGAAGTAAATAGCCCCATGATGTTCTTTCACATCCATAGACTCGCAGATATCTGAGTGGATTAGTTATAAGGGACTCAATACCCTCGAAGTCTTGCCAAAAGGCTTTATGATTAGTTTGCCAACTAGACATTGCTCACACCTCAGTAATTTAACCCTACTGAGTAGGTATAAAAGACCTTCTGTAGCTAACCTACTCATTATATCTTCACCCATGTGACCAACTCGAGTATGCTAATTAATAGATTTAGAATTAGAGCCGAAATATGAGACAAAAGCAAAAGATATATTATTATAAGAATCATCCAAATCTAAAACAATGAAATCTCCTTTTAATGTGCATGGCCAAACAAATTACCATTATAAAAAATGTCAAAACCATTAGGATGAAAACCAAAAGAAAAACATAATCTCATTAGAGAAACAAAGGAGACTATAGAGCATTGCACCCCAAGTGTATGAAGAGCGTTGTGAAGAAGTAGCTTGTTTCATACATGGAGTTTGAGTTGGTATGTTCCTGCTCCATAGACATCTTGCTCGCTGCCATTCCCCAATACGATAATCTGTGAACCCACAGGGTAGCAATGGAAATCCACAAATACATCCTTATTCTGAACTATGTGCTTGGTTGCCTATGTACCTACAATCCATTGATGAAGAGAGTTAGCAACAAATGCATGAAACAAACATATAATTTAGGAGTTTTAATGAAAAAGGTACTTTGGCTAGTTCAGGACAATCCTGAGCAAAATGCCCCTTCTTTTCATAGTTATAGTGCATCACGCATGTCAGATTGTTCTCTTTCATTTTTCGTAGCCTTTTGCTATTTGATAATTTCACCTTTAGAGCAAGAGTTTTGAGGAAGGCGAGGACCCATATTGGGCTTCTTGCCATGATAAGGCATGTTTCCCTTTTGTTCATTCCTTTTGGCAACAAATGCCATATTGGAAGGAGTGAAAGATTTAAAGCACCCTTCCTCCATTTCGAGGTGCTTTGAAATTGCCTCCAAGGTTTGTATATTCTTAATATGCACTATAATAAGTTTAAAGCTCCTACAATGATCAATTTCATCTAGGAAGGCCCGAATCAGGTTTAGTATATGTTCCTCTTCAGAGACTTCTCACCCAGCAGTCCTAAGATCTTGAACCATGCCACTTATGATTTATAGATATTTGAGGAAACTTTGACCAGTGTTGATAGTATATTTCATCCACTTTAACTGCAAGGTTTGCAACCTTGTAGCGGATGTTTGACCGAACTTAATCATAAGCTGGTCCCATGTGTCCTTACTGGTGGGATAACATTCAAAGTCTCCTAGGAGATCGTCATGCATGCATGATAATAGAGTGTGCATACTGATCAATCTCCTTTGAACCAAGTTTGGTATGTCTTTAGATTTTCTTTGTACTACTCACTAGCAGTAATATCTATGCCTGCTCATCTTTGTCTGTTGGGGCAGACATAGAGATCATCAGGAGGTCTAGCATGTCACCCCCATTTAGGATGGACTGAACTTTTAGATGCCAGACTTCATAATTAGTGTCATCCAACTTTTTGTTAGCAAGCATACTAGCTATCAGGTTCTTCGCTGCCATAGCTAAAAGTATGTTTAAAACGTTAAGCATATCTTTAAATAATTAAATTATCAAAAATCTCATTGTTGATATTATATGTTTGAAAATTTTGTTAAGTTTGTAATTATCACATATAGATATGAATTAGAAGTTCTTATAATTTAATTATCACATACTTTCATAAAATTTTGTTAAACTAATTAATACATTAACTAGTAACTATCACAAGGATATTCATCTTTAATCATGTACATCGTATTTACACAAGCTTATATTATATAAAATGAATTTATATAATATGCCCAATAGAAAAAACCTCTATTTTTATCGACATGTAGCATATAGTTATACATCTTATGTTAGAGCTTTATATTATTATATAAAACTAATTTATATCAAACATATGAAACACATCCAAGAATGTAAAACAAATTTATAACAGGAGTTCAATTATATAAAACTCACTTATAGAATTTTACTTGTAACATGTAACAAATTCACTCGTATATTACAAACATTTATATGATTCTACTAAATAACATGAAACATATTCATTATACTCTCAATTTTTTACGTAAAACACATTTATATAAAAAAATTAAAATACATTTGTATTACAAGCAAAACTGATAAACATGCTCAATTAACAAATAATGAAACATGTCAGAATCTCAGCCAAAAATAAACAACTAAACAGTATCAAATTTTACACAACATTGATCAGGTATACATCATGGAAGCTGCTAAATAAAAAGCATGGTTCACAAAGGGCAACCCCAAATCTAAAAAAGGGTAAGGCTACGGTACAAAACAAAAAATAACCCCAAATGAAAAGGGTCACGTCCAAAAACCCTAAATCAATTCATTCACTAAACCCTTATCATCCCTGCCAAAACGAAAAGCCCTACCCCTTCCCGCTCCCCAAAGCTTTCCTTAATCCACTCACTCCCCTTTGCTGACTCCCTTTCTACCCCGAAAAAATAGAGTTATATAGCTCCTTCCATCTTGGCCATATCGCCTCTACCTATTCACCCTCTTTCAGCCTGAAATAAATACAGCTTCAAAGGTCCTCTTTCTCACAGCCATGTTGTTGCCACCAAAACTCCACTCATGACTTTACCCTTCCATCATTCTTCATCTTGAATCGAAGGCCCACAACATTTGATCTAATCAATACCGCCAAGGTGCAGATTGGTCGACAAGAAATTGGAAAACACCAGCCACGTGCCCAACGGGCATCTCAACTGCGGCACATGGCATACATGCAGTAGAAGCGTGGTGGCGTTTTTCTTGTTACATTAGCGAATTCCCGTGGATTAGTATGTGGGAAATGGGGATGAGGAAAAAGGAGGTGAAACTATACCTTCGTTGGTGGCTTATGACACATATGCGCCATCTCTCGTTGCATTTTTTGATGGGCACGATTCATTTCTCATTCTATCTTCTACCCCTTCTCTTCCTTTTTTTATGGTTCAAGGTAGAGGCTGGGTTGATGGTTTAGTGGGCCACTAAGGCCTCACCGCCACCATGATAGTGGGGTCGAAATTAGTGAAGGTAAGGTCTCCCATCGAGACCACCTTAGCAGAGAGAGACATATTAGGATTAGGGTTCAGTGGCAAGGTGTCAATGAGTACGAGGCAGACTAAAGGGTTTCAGGGCCTTAGGGTTTGCCAATAAAAAACAAAGGAGTGAGGTTAGTATTTTAGGGCAACAAATACCATACACAGCACACACCCAAAAAAATGCTTTTACGAATTCATAGCATAATTGCATTAGTTTGGATGAACTAATCATCAAAGTTAGATGCAAACAGTTGCACATAACAAACATGAACTTAAATTAGCATAATCACACTCAATAATACAAAGGATCATGCTTTGGAAACATTCAACTACAAAAGCATGCTTAGCATGAATTCAGTAGCATAATTACAGAAGCTAAACAAATTAATGCATAAACAGATTATGAACGAATCAACTAGGGCCAAAACCGAACAACTTTTTCTCTGATAGCATTGCATGAAGATTAAAAGGCCTAACCTTTAGCACGGAAATATAGATATCAGTCGTTGAAATTATCCCACGTTATGTGATCAAACCTAAAGGGCGGCTATCAAAGTCTCCTTGAGTGCCACGTCCCAAACCCGAATCCCGTTGATGGTTGGATAGTCGTAAGGGAAAAGGAGAAACTGGGTGTTCTATTTTTGGGCTAATGTATTACTTGTGTATAATCGGACCTCCTAAACCCCCTTTCATAGGTTTAGGTCGTTTAGGGCTGCCACCGTTTAGGTGGCTTAAGTGGTCATTTAATCCTAATAAAATTAGGGTCGACTAACATATGGAGATGAGCATTGTAATATAGTATATTCAGCATTATGTTTTTAGTATTTAAGGATTCTACTGTAGTCTGTTGACCATCTCATTTATTGAGTTTTTGGTTTATTTTACATTTGTGTATTTGATATTGGTTCCTAATTTATCTTATTTTATTTTTTTCAGATTGAGATGTCCAAGTCATTGAGAGTTTGGTGTTTGGGCAAGTTGCAAACTTTGAAGCTAATTTTCATAATTAATCATTAGATATAAGACTAATTCTTTTCACAAGAATGCTTTAGAAATAATTCTAAATCCTAATGAATCATGGTGAGTTTTAGAAATTTTGCTATGTAAAGTATATTTGATTATATGAAGGGATCTTGGGACTTCTAGAAATTTTTTTTCATTTTTTATTTATAGCAGATTGGATGAAGATTTCTATTAGATATAAAATTGTTGAATATGCCACTTTTAGTTATGACATTCTAGTTTTTTAGATAGTTGAGTCTTTTAGTTATCGTGTATGAAGATTCAAGATTTTGGTGTTTGAACATATGCATGCTAGAGTTACCAATTTTGTGTTAGCATTATTGACCTTGGTTGATAGGGCGTTAATTGTTTAGCCTCGTGACTAAGGTTAAGAAGTATTAAGTCAGGTGGTGTCATGGTGACAAGTATTATGAGTTATAGATTTGAGCATTATAGGTTATGGACTTAAGCATGAAGTTAAAGGAGCACTTAAGCATTTTAGGTTAGAGTATCGAGCATTATGTGTCATTTCTTCATTCAAGTTTTTGAGTTGAGCATTTCGGTGTTGTGTAGTGAGCATAGTGACTATTATTGTTCATTCGTCATAAACGCTCAAGTTTATAAAGTTAGCATTTAGGAATAGAGTGTTGATGTTTTGGCTACAGCGTTGAGCACCACAATTTAGAGTTTATGAGCATTTATAAGGATTCTAAGTTCTTTCAATACCTGTTTACGTCTCAAAGTTAAAGGCTCACATACTGGCCTCAATTATTCCAATTTTAGATTTTGTATGTATGGTTTATTAACTTTACTGATTGGGAAAAATGTAGTACTAGCTTGGGAGAAACAATCAGGTGAATTTTGATGAATGTGGGTGATTTGAGTAAGCACATGTGATATAAGTAAAACAAAATAAAGATTGGGTTAAAACTTTGATATTTGGGAGGAACACAAGCAATGTCCCTGGCAACGGCGCGAAAAAATTGTTATATTAAAATTACTGCAACTGCACAGTGTAGTTACAGCTAATAACCAGCAAGTACGGCTCGTATTCAACAGGGAGTTGTATTTTCAAGTACCAAAGCTAACCTAAGCATATCCATATAGGCCAAATAGAGGATGAAGGGAAGAAGGACTAAACTACTAAAGCGAGCAAACAAAAAGGACTTAGGTTGTGATTAAATCTAAGATAGACCAACTAATCAAGTCAAACCCCCACCTTCCCAAGTTATGCTATTATTCAAGGATGAGCAGTTACGTTATTAAAGACCACTAATCCCTCTCTCAAGGGTCTTAGCCTAGTCGAATTGTTCTAACCACCTATTTTTAAGGGATTAGCTCAATTAAACTACAATATTGACAACCTTTGATCTAGCTAGCGATTGGGACTGTTTTCATGTCCCAATCCTGGCGGTTCACTCTACCCACTAGATAATCAACCTCACCCTTTAGTATAAGTCAATTGCCCCAAAATATGGATGAAAGCTCTTTCAAGCATATTTCATCAAAAACGTAGTGGGCGTGAGAGAAAACCCTAAATTCTAGCATAAACAAAGAGAGGCAAAGGTCTAGAACAAGATCAATTAGCCATCAAGAGGCTAATCCCAATCAAAGATCACAAATTTAATCACAATAAACATTAAAACATAAGCAAAACAAAGAACTAATTAACTAGCAACAAAACTAAAAGTAGGGATGGCAACAGGGCGGGGTTTCCCCGACCCCGTCGGGGCCCCGCCCCGCAGCGGGGAAAATTCCCCGGACCCGCCGGGGACGGGGCCGGGGACGGGGGAAAATTCCTCCCCCGGCCGCGGGGACGGGGGCGGGGCGGGGGAAAATTCTCCCCATCCCCGGACCCGCTCCCCGTCGGGGAAATATACCCGTCCCCGAACCCGTTTCCCCGCCCGGAAATTAATTAAAATTACATATATATATATCCTTAATTTATTAGTTTAATTTCTCTTTTTTGTTTAGGGCTTATTGTTTGATTATTTTTATATTGGGCTCGTAATTTTTACTGCAATTAGGCTTGCATTTTGTGTAATCTCGTCACTAAAATTCGGGGAAGCGGGGCCCCGGCGGGGAACGGGGTCCCCGACGAGGCGGGGACGGGGGGAAAACAATCCCCGACAGCGGGGGCGGGGGCGGGGGCGGGGGACGGGGTGTTGAGCGGGGACGGGGGCGGGGGAATATTCCCCCGTCCCCGCCCCGCCCTGTTGCCATCCCTAACTAAAAGCATGAAATTAAATAGAGAAAGAGAAGAGGAACTTATACTTGAATCTTGAAGTCAATCGATCTTTTGTACAACGTACACATGAACTAAGCCTAAATTATTCTTCCTGTAATGAGGTTTGGTGGGAGGAGGAAGCCTAAATCACACCCTAAAAAGACCTAGTAGAAGCCCCCATAAATATAATCTCAGAAAGGACTTTTATAGCGAACCCTGACAGGGACACGACCATGCCTCCTAGCACGGGGTACCCGTGTCAGATCTCTGGAATTCTCTTGAACTTCGATCGACCTCTCCTTAGCCCTCCATTCTACCAAGATTAGTAGATTTTCTAGTTTTCTTGACAAAAACTCCTAAAATTATGAATCACTACCAAAGAAGGATAATTTAACCCTTTCTCATCAAGATTTGACATAAAAATAATGGGAGAAAGGGATCAAATTGGGGCTAAAATGATGTTAAAAAAAGAGCTTCATCACTTCCCCACACCTAACTTTTTGCTCGTCCTCGAGCAAAGTAAAGAAAAACTAGCCTAAGGATCTAACTCATTTTTGCAAGAATCACTGTTTCACTTAGCATATGCAACAAGCCCTTTAAACCCCTTGGTTCCCCTAAGTGGACGAGGGAGGTCTTGTGACGGTTTGCAGAAGATATGCCCATAAAATCTTGAAGAAGAAAAAGAAAAAGAGAAGGGAAAACAGAAAATCTTTTTGGGTGTCCAAATAAAATACAAACATATACAAGAGAGAAAGCTGTACAAATTCTAACCAACAGAATCACCCTTGTAACAAAGATATTAGCACGCATATAGACATAATGTACACATCAAGAGTCTTAATGCCCATGGATAATCTCAAAGTATTGACTTTTCACCCCATAGTACATCTAAACTTTGAATACACCCTGGTGCTTGGTGTACAAGTGCATCATGATCCTATGACTTAGGCTCATCATAATCAAACTCAATCCCACTTGGCTAGCACAAACTACATTATTGACTTACAATAAGGAAAGCAAGCTTTCTCAGTAACAATATTACCTCAAAGGGTTGTACCCAATGGAGCATGCCTCAAAGAGATACTTGTCATTCCCTATGCTTTGATTTTTTTTTTTTTGTTTCTTATTATTTTGTTTCTTTTTTCTTCTTTCTCTAAATGTGAAATGCACACAAAAACAAAAGTAATCGCATACAGAGACAAGTGGGAGAGCAATCGTGGAAAACCAAGACCTTAAGATAATGATATTGGTATAAATAAGGACTGGATTGCACAGGTATAATGAACTATTGGGTTTAGAATTGGAGCTTAGAGTAACTCACTTAGGACAAAGATCTATCATGCACATTATAGTTATATACAAGCCAATAGCCAAGGTACAAGGGATCAAAGCTGTTCAAAATAGTACAAAACTCCCTCAAGACAAGTATATACAAAGCAAAAATAAAGAAAGAGAAAAGAGGGAATGAATTTACCAAGTTAGGTGTTGTGTACACCTAAACTAGTACCTCCCTAAGATGATGCTTCGAAAGGTTGAAGGAGCATCAGCCACTCCTCCTCATCTTAAGATCCAAGCCACCACTTCAGATGTCATGAAAGCTCGTGGGAGCTTATCGAATACGTGAGCATGCAACTCGGATTAATGTAAGTAAGAGCACCCAAACATGAACCTAGGAATGATAGGAAGTGCTCTCCTAACATTATCAAATGCCACGGAAAAATCAGTGGAATAATCAAATGCAACAATTAGCATGATTTTTTCAGGCATGTCCTCTATGTAACAATCAAGGGAAAAATGTAGCACTGGCTTAGGAGAAACATCAAAATATAATCAAAACAAAGAACTAATAAACTAGCAAAGAAACTAAAAGCATGAAATTAAATAGAGAAAGAGAAGATGAACTTATGCTTGAATCTTGAAATCAATCGATCTTTTGTACAATGCATACATGAACTCAACCTAAATTATTCTCCCCCTAATGGGGTTTACAAGTGGAGGAGGAAGCCTAACTCACACCCTAAAAAGACCTAGCAAAAAGCCTCCCGAAACATAATCTCAAAAATGACTTTTATAGCGAAATTTGGCTGGGGCACGGCCATGCCTTCTGGCACGGGTTACACATGCTAGATCTCTGGCAACGACTTCATAAAGTCTTGCAGTAGCACAGTCGTGCCACCTAGCACAGGGTACCCGTACTAGATCTCTGGAATTCCCTTCAACTTCAACCGACCTCTCCTCAGCCCTCCTTTCTACCAAGATTAGCATATTTTCTTGTTTTCTCGGTAAAAACTCCTGAAATTTCAAACTACCATTATATGAGCACAATTTAGACCAAACGAGAATAATTTGACCCTTTCTCATCAAGAGTTGATATAAAAAATAATGGGAGAAAGGGATCAAATAGGGGCTAAAATGATGTCAAAATAGAGGTTCATCAGTTCTTTAACTAGATTTTATTGCATGTGGGCTAGTTGGTGGTAAACACCTATTTTAAGAAGAAGAAGGACCACTTGATGATTTTTAAGAGTGGTTCCATAAAGACTCAAATTGATTACTTTCGGACTAGGGTGGATAATAGGAGGTTATGTAAGTATTATAAGGTGATAGCAAGTGAATATTACGAACTTATCCTAAATTACTAGTGTTGAATGTGGAGTTCAAATGTTCAAAGTGGAAGAAAAGGAGTGTCAGGGACCCTAGTATTAAGTGGTGGAATCTTACTAAGGAGAACGCTATGAAGTTATCAGGGAGGATTACTGACGAAGGAACTTGGAGGCAGTAGAGGATCCATATAAAATATGGGATGCAATGGCAGAATGCATTTGATGGTCAGCTAAAGAAATCTTAGGTACATCTACGAGAAGTGGTAGCAAAATGAAGGGAACCTGGTGGTGGAACGAGGAGGTAAAGGAGAAAGTCAAGGAGAAAAAAGAGGCATAGCCTGCTTTCATGAACTGTGGAATAGATGAAGAGAGAGATTAGTAGAGTTAGATATAAGGCAGCAAAAAAGGAAGCCAGAAAAGTTGTTACTGTAGCTAAGAGCATAGCTTATGATAGGTTACATCAAAAACTGGAGACCAAGCAAGGTGAGAAGTAAGTTTTTAAGCTGGTAAGGACTAGAGAAAGAAGAACTAGGAATTTGGATGACGTGAGATGCATTAAAGATGAAAATGGCAAGGTACTGTCTAAGGAGGTAGAAATCAAGAAGAGATGGAAAAGGTACTTTTTCAAACTCTTCAATGGTGAAGTGTTGAAAGATTTTCGGAGTAGGGAATGAGAAAGTAGTGAGATACAACTTGATCCACGAACCTATTAGCAAGGACAAGATTAAAGAGATCCTAAAGAAGATGGCCAATAGGAAGGTAGACGGACCAGACCAGATACCAGTAGAAGTGTGGAAGTATTTGGGTGAAGAGGGATTAAAAGCGGCTTACAGAACTTTTCAATGTTATTTTTAGGACTGCTAAAATGCCTAAAGAATGAACGTTTAGTACAATCATCTTATTGTACAAGAACAACAGTGATATTCAGGGTTGTAATAATTATAGAGGTATAAAGTTGTGTAGTCACAATATGAAGTTATGGGAGAGGGTGATTAAGAGAAAGTTGCGGAAGGATGTTTTCATATCAGAGAACCAATTTGGTTTTATGCCTAACAGGTCAACCACATAGGCAACTTACCTCCTTAGAAGGCTCATGGGATTGTATAGAGATAGATAGGTAGATCTTCATATGGTATTCATTGACCTGGAAAGAGTATATGATAGAGTTCCATATGAAGTGTTATGGAGATGCTTGAAAAACAGAGGTGTGTCACTTGTATATATTCGAGTTATTAAGGATATGTACGAGGGAGGTAGGACAAGTGTTAGGACATCAGGAGGGGTTACCATTGACTTATATGTTGGTATAGGCCTGCATCAGTGTTCCGCCTTAAGCCGTTTTCTTTTCACTTTGGTTATGGATGAACTTACAAAAGAGATTCAAGATGAGTAACCATGGTATATGTTATTCACAGATGACATTGTTCTTATTGATGAGACCAGAAAGAGAGTTCATGACAAGTTGGAGCGATGGAGATATACACTGAAGTTTAGAGGTTTTAGAATAGGTAGATTGAAAACTGAATACATGCGTTTTTGTTTCAGTAGAAGGGAAGATACGGGGGGACAAGTCACAATTGACGTGATGACGATACCAATGGCCAAGAAGTTTAAATATCTAGATTTGATCATTCAACAGAAAGGGGATATTGACGAAAATATTAGCCAGTGCATAAAAGTGGATTGATAAAAATGGAGGTATGCTTCAGGTGTGCCTTGTGATAAGAGGATGCTTGTAGGATTAAAAAGCAAAGTTTATTATATGATAGTTAGACCTAGTGTGTTATATGGATCGGAGTGTGGTTATGTGAGAATGATTAGATGGACGTGTGGTTATATGAGAATGGATAGAATTAGGAATGGTGTAATCAGAGACCTAGGGCCTATTTTATTTCACGATAAGATACAGCTGTAAGCTGTAAAAAAATTTAAGGAGCTATAAGAAGCTATAAGGAGCTGTAAGGAGTTGTAAGAACATATAAGAAACTGTAAGAAGATGTAAGGAGCTGTAAGGAGCTGTAAGGAGCGGTAAGGATAGATGTAAGGAGTTCTTGAATTATTAAAGAGTTGTATAGTATAACTTGTGACAATTAAGATATATTAGTTATATTTACAACTAAAATTTGATACCATCAGTAAACAAAATATTTCTTAATATAATTGAAACGAAAAATGTTTGTTTTATAATGAACATTTTGGATGAGAAACAATAATATTAAAATAATAAACTTATTGAAAATAAACTATTAACTAAGTTAATTACACAACAATAAAATATATTAAACTCATAAATTTTGTCAACAAAATTTTGTACACTTGAGGTGATTTTTGATATTTACATTAGTTTGATCCAATAAGCAAAGTATAACCAAAAAACATTTTTTTGACAAAATTGAATATAAGTCTTAAAATAAAATTCTATTTTTAGTACGCAATTTTAAATGTAAATGTATGATCAATATTATTACCACGAAATTTTATAAACAAACCCTTAAAATATTATTCAGCAATGCTTAAAATGCGAAAATTGTTTTTTTGTTATACTCTACATAATTTTATTATTCTGCATAACAAGCGCATATGAATCCTAGCAAGAGAACCAAATTTGGAACGATCACCAAATGTTCAATTGTATAATGATAGCAACAAAATTACTATGGATAAACTTTAGGATGAAATAGCTGTAATTCTTTTATCGCATATAGTTTGACAGTTTTTAAATATGCTTCAGACTTAAACATGAACAAAAACTTTGTATTATAATTTTAAAAGTATGATCACTTATTTTATCTATAACAACATATATTATTCATGTTGGAACTCAAATATAATTTACGTCGTTATATTATATTTTTATGTTTATGTAAATGTTGTGGTCATAAAATATTTACGAATTTTGTATATTGGTAGCATAATTAAAAAAATATACATATTTTTGTAATTAAAATAAATGAATATTATAGAAAATCTATATGGGATGTAAGAAGATGTAAGAAGATGTACGGAGAGGTAAGAAGATGTACGGAGATGTAAGAAGATGTAAGGATGATGTTAAGGATTAAGGAGCCGTTATGAAATGTAAGAAGTTATAAGGAGATGTAAACTCTTAACTAAATCCTCAAAAATGCGAAATAGAATAGGGTCTTAGTTAAAGTAACTCCCATCAAAGATAAGATGAGATAAATAAGACTCAGATAGTTTGATCATGTGAAAAGGAGTGTGGATGCTCCAGTGAGGAGATGTGAGAGAATTAACATTCCCGAAGGCAAAAGAGCTAGGGGACGACCAAAAAAGAGTTTGTGCGAGGTGATTAGAGAAGATTTCAAAGTTGTGCGGTTGACGAAGGACATGGCTCTATGGCGGGATAGGATTAAGGTCTTAGATCATAAAGAGATAGCCTCGTAGTTATCATTCGATTGCAGTAGGATAGGTTTGGTTGTGATTTTTTTGTATGTCGTATTTGTATGCAGGTAGTATATACATCTGGGAAGACACATTTGGTTGCCTAGCTCTATTTGTTAAAGTATAGTACATTCCTTTGTTATATTACACTCATGTTTATATAGTTACTGTCACCTGATTTATTAGTATTTCTTATTTTATTCCCTGCTACTTATCTTTAGTTTTTTCTATAAAATGTTTTCACAAAATCTTATTTTGTGAGTATCTTGGAACCTCTAAAGGCATGAATGCCGATAAAGGTAAGGTTGCCTATACTGAATCTCTCCAAACCCCGCGAAAGCGAGACCCACACTTGAAGGTGGTGGTGGTGGTGTTGTTGGACTAGTTGTTACGTCTTATCGCACTTGAGTTATTCCATTTCTTTTTATTTATGGGTCAGGACTACGTAGTTATGTGGTCCTGGGAGTCCCGTCTAAGCACTGTATCTAGGTACCCTTTCGATGCATTAGATGACGATAGACTATTCAACATAATAATAATAGTTAGTGAGGTCGAAAACAAGAACGTAAATTGAGTTATAAAAAGTAATAATGTAACCTTCTTCATATTATGTTTCCTTTTATGTAACAATAATAGGATAATGTTTATTGTTAGAGCAAAAGGGGAAAAAAAATAAAAACATTTGGTGCATCTTTGTGGAGCACAGTATAATTATATAAACATTCGAGCATTGTTAATTTATGAACGCATGTATTTTTTGTGCTAAGTGATGATATAATGAGCAGTAGGTGTGCACCTAACAAAAACATACTTGTGCTGTCACAACTTTATTCTCTATTATTATTAACTTTTTAATTAGACATATATGGTGGAGTAAAATAATTTTATTTTTAAAAACTGAGAAATGTATGATGTGGCTTGCCATTGAAAAAGCATCATTTTATTGAGAACATGTTAATATTGATTGAACAAGAAAATGAATTAATGATAAATTTGTAACCATATTGAATTACACAGTGGCGAATCTACATATATGAAATAGGGGTATCTATCTATTAAAGTACTCATTTTAGGAGTGTCTATATCTATCAATCTGATCCCCTTCAAAATGCAGAATATTAATTTTTTTTGTTAGGGGTGTTCATGAACACCCCACCTTAGTCATAGATCTGCATATGGAATTACGTTATACTATTATTATAATTAAACCCTTAATTGCGAGTTAGACTTGAAATTAGGTCTGATCCGGACCTTTGAAATTTTGCATGAACACCCCACCTTAGTCATAGATCTGCATATGGAATTACATTGTACTATTATTATAATTAAACCCTTAATTGCGAGTTATACTTGAAATTAGGTCTGATCCGGACCTTTGAAATTTTGTCAAGTGATATTCATTAGTTTTATAGTATCTTATTTAACATATATATAAATATAGATAAATATCTTTTATTCTAATAACATATGTATCACTTAATAGTAGTAAAGTTTTTCTTTTTGGCTAAGTAAAGGGAAATAAAATTTTGTTTGACAAAGGTTGAGTTGCGCGTAAGTCTATCAACAAAATCTTTCAGGAAAAAGCTTGATGTTAAACGGGAAGGGACAAGGGGCCCTCCCAACCAAACCAACCAGAAAGGAGGAGCTTTTATTGCATTGCAGCTACGGGAATTGGTTTTTTTGGGGGAAAATTACTACAGAGTGTTGGTTTACTTTTAATATTACGCAAAAGTGTTCATTTAACTTGAAAGTGTTGTTTTAAGCGGACAAAGGCGTTAGGCTCTTTTGTGCTGGCAACGTCTCTCTCCTTGTTATTTTCCTGTTGTGCCCTTATAGTGAAAGGGGGACCAAGTGGAACTAGTGAGGGCTGTGCTCACGTACGAAACATACCCAACTTGAGCTCTTTCTCTCTCTCTGTCAATCTCTTTCTCTGTCCACCTCTCTTTCTATATCAACCTCTCTATGTACCAAAGTTAGTAATGGGTGGCTGAGTTTGTGGCGTGGACACCTACCCGAGTTGTGAGGAGGTGAGAGAAGAGAAGGGTTTGTCTGATGCATTTGGAGGGAAATAATCGTGGACCAAGAAGCAGCAAAGAAGAGGTAAGTATTTTTCAGTTCAAATAAGTTGTCAGTTGAATTGAAGGTAAGGGTTGGCAGTCTCAGTAACTGAGTGTGTAGATTTGTATGTGCTTGGCATGTTGGTAGTCAATTTCAGTGAGTGAGGAAGAGTGTTCACTGTTGTGGGTGAAGTTAGAGGGGTTAGAACGTTATATGTGTTCTTACTGAGTTGTAGTCAGTTAATGTAATGAAATGTCACATGATGTAAGTAGGTAAAGGTTGTGAGGTGTTAACATATGGGTGAGTCAATATGTCAGAAGTAAATGAGGGAGGTATGTCCCAGGATAACAGTAGGTGTTATCCGGGGATGGCATTGTTATGTATGAAGGATAGTTGTAGGCAGAATGTAAGATGGTAACAGGTGAAGGTATGGATATGTCGAAGAGGGTAGTGGTTATATGTAGGGTAACAAATGCATGTGTAAGTGTGGGAAATATGCTATCATTATTGAGAAGTATAGTTGGTGAAACTTGATTGTTGTGTGCAGGTGGCATCGTCGAATTTGTGAAGCAGTTCAAGTTAGGTACAAGCAGTACTGATGATGCAAAGCAATTCAATGGGGGATATAGTTGTGCATATAAGAGAGATTGCTATGTATGTCTATTGGGGTGGGGTGTTGGACGATGGGGTGAATGGGTTAATGACATATGTGGGTGGGAGGAATGCATGTATATGGATTTCACCGAGCATGGGAGTTGGTGACGTGTTGAAGTTGTTGGAGAGAGAGAGAGGGGAAAGTGTAAGAGAGCGGTATGTGTGGTATAGTTTGAAGTTTGACCGGAGAATGTTAATGGCACTGGAAAAAGATGAGGATGTTGTCAAGTTAGTCAGAGGCAACGATAGGCATGCATACGTTTATATTGTGGGGAAGGATGGCCCTCGTGCTGGTCTATTAGGGGAATGTCAGCAAGTAGAAGTTGGTGGTGGGGGTGCGTCAGTGGCAGGTGTGGGAGGTGTGCGGGCAAGTGGGGGTGGGGGGGATGACGAACGATGGAATATTGGTGGTGTTCCCTGTGTGCGGAATGGTGCAAGATAGATTCTGTGATATGTGAATTCATTTGAGGTTAACTGTGACATGATGTCCACATAGGATTAGGGTATTTTAATATTATTATGGATGAATTAATATGATATGTATGTAGGGTTGATGGGTCCGGGGGAGCGAAGGAGGCCGCCCCAGTAGGGGGAATGAAGTGGGAAGAGTGGCGCAAGTGAATGTCATGCCAGATGATGTTTTTACTGACTCGAACTCAGCGTCTGAGTCCGATGAAGATGAGGAAAGAGTTGTATGGGCGCGATCTGGAGTGGAAGCGGAGGCGTACTTAAGGAGGAGGTCAATTTGGAAGAATGTCATAAAGGGAAAAGGGCAGTTGTTCCCTTCTGTCGATGCATTCAGGTGTACGATATGGAAGTATGCGATAGCACACAGATTTGAGTATGTGTTCAAGCGGAACTGCCTGCAACGAATTGTAGTTAGGTGTACTGCAGAAGGATGCCCTTTTTATATGTGCGTTAGGGGTCACCGGAAGATGGATGGAATGATTGTGAAGGACTTTACAGGGGAGCATGTGCATAGTGTTGGTGTGCAATGTCAAATGGGAAGGTGGGGTTGTAGAAGGATGAGGGCGAAGCTGCTAGCATGAGTGATTGATGGTAAGGTTCGACTGTCTATGGATTACTCACCGACTGAGCTGATGAAGGACTTAGAGCTACAGTTGGGAATGAAAATGACATACATGCAAGCGTGGAGGGCGCGGGAGTACGTACGTATGCTTGTGATGGGAAGGCCGGAGGATCACTACAAGGTGTTGCCATGGATGTGTGCAGCGATGGTGAGAGCCAATCCTGATTCCAAAGCGTTCTGTGAGGTAGAAGGTAGTAGGTTCAAGCGAATGTATGTCGCATACGGGGCGTCACTGAATGGGTTCATACTGAGATGTCGGAAGATATTGTTTGTGGATGCACGCATCTAAGTGGGCCGTACGAGGGGACGTTGATGGCCGCTACTGCATTGGATGCTGATGACCATCTGTTTGATGTAGCATACGCAGTTGTTGCAGGGGAGAACAAAGAGGACTGGTTGTGGTTTTTGACAGTTGTGTATGAGTGTATAGGAGGCCTGAAGCCTGTGATAATGTCTGATAGGAATGAGGGAGTTCTGTATGCAGTGGCTAAAGTGTTTCCAGTGGAGAACCACTCCTACTGTGTGCGACATTTGAGGGAAAATTTTTTGGGAAGAGCAGCTAAACTTGGCATCAGGATGGATGCATCGAAGGATCTACTGAAGGAAATGTTCAATTGGGTGGCATATGCTCCAACGGCGGTAGAGTATGAGTTGGCCTTAGCTGAGCTAAGGAAGTACAAGCGGGAGTTGGCGTGCTGGGTGGAGGAGAATGAACTAGAGCGGTGGGTGAAGTCGAAGTTCTTGAAGGAAAGATGGGGAAAACTGAACAATAACCCCATAGAAAGTTGGAACAATTGGATGTGTGTGCTGCGACAGATGTCCATCCCGAGCCTCATGAGTGGGCATCTGCAGAAGTTGGGGTGTAAGATGGACAATCGCACGGTTGGTGTTGCCAAGTGGAAGAATGGTGTAGGTGAAAGGATAGAGAAGAAGCTCAAGAAAACTTGTGAGAAGATGGGGTCCGTTGTTAAGGTGCAGCGGTTCAACTGTGGCATTGGGGAGTACAGGGTGCGGCTAACAAATAACCGCTGCTTGGTTGTGAGACTAAGAGACGGGACATGTACTTGCAAGTGGTGGCAGCTTTGTGGCCTTCCATGCATGCATGTCATGGCTGTCATTGAGCGAGAGAAGTTGTATGTGTATGATTATGTCAACCCTTGTTATAAGGCCCCAACGCAGAGGACTATTTATATGAATGCAATACATCCGATGGAGACACATGATACGGGAGTTGTTGATGGTGATATAGGGCTTGTCGTTGGAGGCGATGACCTAGATGAAGACTTCAACAGGCGCATACTGCCGCCTAAGAATCCACAGGGAGCAGGGAGGCCAAAAAAGAGAAGGGTTGAATCTCAAACTCAAGGGTTGAAACCTCGTAGGTGTTCTAAATGTGGTGACCTTGGTCACTATAAGAACACTTGCCGCAACCCGCGTGCGGATGTTGATGCTGATTACCCCGGTGATGTCGTCGCGGTGGAGGATTTGTTTAGTGGCAACTACCGACATTGAGTTGCCACTGCTAAATGTGGGTCTCGGTAGCAGCTGAGGTGTTCATGTGCACTTCTCAGTGCCGCACAGCGCAATACTTATGTTCCGAGGTTTACTTGTTTGACTACGGTGCACGGTGCTTTTGGAAAAGGATGAGAGTAGTACATGTAATCGTATCCACGTCATACACATGTAATGTTTCTGCTATTAAAGTTGATGGTTATGTATATATGTATGTATAACATGTAATGGTAGTCATCCTGTTTGACAATCCTGTGGTTGCATTTTCTGAATGTGTACGGGAGGGCATGTTGATGGTGTGCCATGTGCTGCTGTCGTTGCAGTGGGCCGCAATGTCTTCCACTGTGTAATTTGGACACATTGTATGTGTGTTCTAGTTGCAGACAGTAGGTAATTCGGGGATTGATAGTGCTAACCCAACTTACCATGTTGCACAACCCGGGATGACATTTGGTTCAGGCACGGATGGACACTGCAATGATCCCGGGGAAACTACTGCTCCCAACCTCCCATTATTAAATGTCATTGTGTGGCTGCAAAAGTGAAACGATGATTGTCTCAAATGGTGGTTGAATTGTATGCCATTATGCACCACGCATGTGTGAAGTCCCTTGCATGCTATTTATTGCTTCTTTTAATGCACCCCAGATTGCAAGTGCAGTTACAGGTTTTGCACTTTGGCTTTAATTAATAATATGGGGGGAAGGTTGGTGGACCTCATACGTTGTACTTTAGGTTGTTCAGGAGAAAGTGTTAATGGGGTGGGATTTGCTTAGTATTTAATGAACATAACCACTGCCCATGCAATCAATTCTTCAGTTCATCACTTTCTCTATTTAACCCTGCATTGTATGGTAACAATCCCATTCTCCTGCTTAGTAGTGTAAATTACAATATCCCCCTCCCAACTGGAAAACTGGGACTCACTAGTACAGAGTGGTCCACGGGCCGCAGCTGTGGGAGGTCTCACAGTAGTAATTCTTCAGAGTCTGATTGTACCTGTTCCGAGTGCAATATGACGTATCACTGTGACTGTCAGCTAGAGGCCAAAATTATGGAGCACCATGACAACTACCGCAGAAGATACGCTTGTTGTCCTAAGCAGGTAAGGTGTTTTGTTTATGTTCAGGTTCAACTATATATCCTACTGTATACTGTGAACATCTGTGATACTTGTCATGATCTTGTGTTCTGCTCATCTGCTCACACCACTTCAATTTTTTTTGGTTTGTCACCAGGATGACTATGCATGTGGTTACTTTGAAGAAGTGGACCCTCAGTACCCCAGTAGGGCCATGGAAGTTATTGATGACTTGGTCGCAGAGATGAGGGAGGCACGCGATATACTGCTTGAGGAACGAAACAATCAGTACTGGATAGAAGAAGAGGACAGAGCTGTCGAGGACGGAATGAGGCCAGAGCTGGATGAACTGAAGGGCATTGTTGGGGTAGCTTTTGCAGCTATTGTGGTGCTTGTTGCAGCTCTGCTTGTGATGTGGTCCTTTTAAGTTATGACATGTGTCCACTGCTGTGCTTTTTGGAAATACCATAGTGCGTCGTACCATGTTTGGTCAGGCCCGTAGCCAATGATTAGGCTTACTTTTTTGCGTGCAGTGGTGCGTGTGCTGACTGTGGTGCGCGATGTACTCCTTAAGTCGGGAACGGTTTGTGTTATTGTCGATTGTGCTGGTGTTTGCCGTAACGTCTTCCGATGTTGTTCGCTTCTTTGTACTTTCCGTTTGGAATGTTATATATCAGATAATGTCTACAATTGTACATATGTATATGGTGACCACTATACATATACATATATATGTATGTACATATATGTATGTATGAGTCGTACACGACTGACATCCCCCCAAGGGTTCTATGTAAACCCGGGTTAGGTACCGCAAAACTCGGGGCTAGTGCACCAAAGGATGCACATGAAATCGGTCCCTCCAAAGCTGTGCATATATATATACACACATACATGTACACATAAATATATGCATATCTGTGTGTCGTACCCACGTACATGTGTGTATATACCTCTATATATATCTATATCTATATTTCTACATACTAATGCGCATATATATATGCACAGCTATATATATATATACACACACACATACATATACATATATATATATATATATATATATATATATATATATATGTATGTATGTATGTATCTATATATGTATATATAACTATATATACGTGACTCCTTATATATAAGTACACATGTAAATATGTGCACTACGCGAATGTCATCCCCCCAACCGGACTACATCAACCCGGGTTATTTTCCCAGTATATAATGGTTTGTCCAAGATATGACGCTCCTTCTATTCCTATATCTATATATGTATGTATGTAAGTATGTATGTATGTATGTGTATATATATATACACACACACATATACATATATATCATACATATATATGTACATACACATCTGTATACATATGTATACATATATATAGATATATATATATATATATATATGTATTATATATATAATATATATATATATATATATATACACACTTATGTAGTATGTATATATATATATATATATATATATATATATATATATATATATATATATATATATATATATATATATATATATATATATATACGGACACATACATGCCGTATTGTGATGTTATCGTAAATGTTGTGTTGTGTTCAGCTGGGCTATCCACGGCAAAAGTTAGGGTTAGGTAACCAAATCATCAATGTGAAATTGATTCACACATATATATATATATGCCTTATGGCGATGTTATCCTATATGTGCTGTGGTTTTAACCCGGGCTATCGAAGGCAAATGCTAGGGTTAGCTAACCAAACCATGAACATGAAATGGACTCGGACACAGACAGATGTACATATATATATGGCGTACAGTGTTGTTATCCCAAATGTTGTATGGTGTTAACCCGGGTTATCAGTGCCAAATGTGAGGGTTAGCTAACCAAAGCATGAACATCATATGGACTCATACACATAAAGATATATGTGTGTGTGTGTGTGTGTGTGTGTGTGTGTGTGTATATATACAATATTTATATATATATATATATATATAGATATATATATATTATATATATATATATTATATATATATATGTGGTATATATACATATATATATATACACAATATATATATACATACATACATACATACATCCGCGCGCGCACACACACACACACACACACACACACACGCACACATATATATATATATATGGTGTGTGCTGTATAGGAATGTTTTCATACATGTTGTTCCAGGTGAATCGGGGATAGGTACGCCATAGTTTGGGGTTACCGGATTAGAGGATACACGTCCCATATATATATATATATATATATATATATATATATATATATATATATATATATATATATATATATATATATGCGCGTGTGTGTGTGTGTATATATGTGTGTATGTATGTATGTTTATGTATATGTATATATATTTATACGGACACATGTATATATATATATATATATATATATATATATATATATATATATATATATATATATATAAGCATATATATATGTACGTATACGTGTAAGTCCGTCGGGCATGATGGCCACATGCATTTCACATGGTGGTGGACCACCATTTATGTGCACGCCCTCAACGTCGCATTTAAGGCTTCCACCTGATGTAAGAGTTGAGTTGATTGGTGGGTGCCACCTATCCGTGATGTTTGGCGGAAAGGACTTTCTAGTGGAGGGAAATCTCCCGCCTTCTGCGTTGGGAATACCCGGGTTGTACCTGCATCTGCAATGATGAGGCCCGTATTTATTGCCAATTCAACAGCCCCCTCATAGTGCATCAATTGATTGCAGCTATTTTGGACTGCATCCCCAATTAACGCCAGGAACCACCCCCCCAAAATTAGGTGAACGGTGTAATGGCTCATAATATGGGTTTTCTGGCAGACGTTGACGTCATTCCAGCTAACGGGGATCGTTTTCATAGGCACACTATGTGCCATCAGGTAATACTGTACTACTCTTTGTCCGTATCATACAAGCTAAGTACACGGACTTCCTTCATGTTTTCATCTGCCCCCCTGTCCCCCGAAACAGTGTTATGGTTCACTCTTTCACGACCACTGACGTTCGAGATGTGTTTTCTGTCAGCGAAAATGCTCTCATTTTCAGTGGGTTGATCGTCCATGACACGGGCAGAGAAGGTCAGCGTCGTCAATGTGGAAAGGGAGAATCGGAAGCTGAAGGCGGCCCTCCTTTCCAAACAGGCAATGCTACGGGCGGCCCAATCACAACAACAACAAAAAATGACGGCAAAAGCTGCCATCGTACAACTCATGCATGCAGTCCTCACTTTGACCATGTTCGTCGTGGCTTATGTGGTGATCGGGATCATGTGCGCGTAACTGACTGTACGCGTACAACAAGCGAGGCTTGCAACTTTTTGGTGTGCCCTGTCATATGTCCATGAAACGGGGGGCATGACACCTGGGAGTAGCAGATGCCTTTTGGACCATATATACATATATATACTTATCGTGGCAGACGAACCACCACGACAACTCCCATTATGTGTGAAGATCACGTGCAGGCAGGTGACTCACGTATGTCGGTTATGGTTTGGTTTGGTGCTTTTGTGGTGCGCAAGTAATGATAAAGTTGGTGTGTTTTGCGTACAGGACAAATCGTAAAATTTTGTAAATGGGCACCGCTAACTGTGATCGGACGATATGTATGGGCCTCATCCCTCATATGTGATTGTGTCAGTATATATGTATGATATTTTAGATCTTCCTTCATGGTCATTGTACCACATTTCAAGTGACGCTTATCACCCAATTCCCACTTGCAATGCCATATACACAAATGGTGTCCTACATGACAATCCCCCACAGGTGGCGAAACTATCCATGGTTAACCTCAATGTTTTCCCGGGTTCAGTGTAGTTGACAGGGCAAACAAGTACATGACGGAGGGCACAATGACAAACCCACCCTAGCCTACTCTGGCCACCACAGTCGCACAGCCATGACTTATTGACTGCAATGCAAGGGAATAACACGTCCTTGCCTACAAGGTTACACATACGAACATTACAATAACACCGAACTCACACATACGTTATAAATTTCAGGGTTCCTCATTGTTAGGATAACCGCGGCGCAAAGTAATATTCAGCAGGGTATAGTACGCACCTAACCCGGGTTGGCTGCACGTATGTACAACAAAAACGAGACATGTCAGTTGGCCGTTCAACCTCGCACCCAACGTGGTGGCCGGGAAATAAACCCACGCAGGTGCCCCAAAAATGAACAGCCGAAGCACTGGGAAGGATTACCTCAACTGTGAACACATAACATCATCCTACTCACATACACGTGCTCAAAACAACATCGTTATTTAGTACTTTATGTACATACGGGGGGACTCGGGAGTTAGTCCCCCCCCATAAACCTCCATTTACGTACCCTACAAGAAGGCTTGTGGGAAGTGAGCAACGCTCCCCTGGAGAAGGCTAAGAAGTAGTTTGTCACGAGCGTGGCGCACATAAGGCTGACCGAAGTAGAGCCCGTCAGCCCTGATGGACAACAAGTCCATGAACATGAGCACGTACACACCGCAGTCATGACCACTGCAATAATGCAGACAAAAATTAGGGAACACATCATAAGTTGGACTGCATTGACCACACCAAAACCGACTTCCCTTTGTAAACAACACCCATGTTCACTTACTTGTCCTGCTGTGGGCAGTCTGCATGTTCCATCTCCCATCTGAACACGTCGGTGAACTCAGTTAGCTTCATTAATGCAAGGCCGATGGCGACCTTCTGCAGTAGGAGTTGCACAGATGTTAATGACAACAACATGCACGTAAGGGTAATTATATAGGAAGGTGGGTAGCTGACCCCACTAAGTAGTAGATGTTTTCGGGGACCGTCCCGTTTGCATTGTAAGGAGTCGTACGTAATGAACCGTCTGTTGTTAACATCTGCCACGAGGAGAAGCCAATGCTAGGAAACACTTTCGAATAATGGCAAGAATACCTGACCGGCAGGTGTGAAGCAAAAAGCATGTCAGTGACCTCCACTACAGACACGTGATCAGCGTCAGAGCACAAACCTAATGGAACTGACTTACATAGCATAGGTTGGAATCCTGTTGCGCCTTCAACGTTTCCCAAATGTCCCGCGTAGCGTGCTCAGGTTTACTCAGAATCCCCTGCAAGAAAGTGACATATCCGTCGTTCAATGTTGACAACTGGAAACCTACCACAATGCGGAAGTGCATTTATTTCTGA
>JAKOGI010002263.1:115000-126284 GCA_029747015.1 Carnegiea gigantea
AGGTTCCACGGTCAGCCGTGCCACACCATTCCATTTCACTAACACTCAATGTTCGTCTTCCAAAACAATTCCAATCGTACATTGCAATCACCTACTGCATCGTCAAACTTCAAACCCTATATTCTCTAACTTCCTCCCTTCCTACTACAAACCCTCACACTGAAACCCTAACTTCCCCCTGTAAATTACTATCCCCGACCTTTCCCCACACACACCTCCCTCTAATTGCACACACCATTGAAGCTCCTTACTCACACTCACTTCCACCTACCTCCACGCAAGTCACCCTCTCCAATACCCTCGTCCTCACTCCACACACACAGTCACCACCCTTCCCCACTTCATCCTAATTGAACTGCAATATATTGCTAACAAGCATAATGCAGCAAGCAATTGAATCCCATATCATAAAATTTCATGGAAGCAACGCACATACCTCGGTGTCGAATTTGAAACGACGCAATCCCGATCTGCCAAGTTCAAGGACCGGCTGCACACTGCCTCCCCTTCCTCCTACAATTACATGGCAGCCCTACCCTCCCCGCCGACTGTCCTCCTTCCACTCACCCTCGATGGTTACTCTCCAGTTACTGCCTCCCCTTCTATTACTACCTCACAGCTCACTCGACAGACACCCTCTTCCCCTGTTTCTCCCTCCTTCAACGTCTTCCCCTTGTTCTCAAAACACTAGGCTTTCAATTTTAGATAGTTTTTGAATTTGGAAGTCAAGCGTATAAGTTGGGGCTATTTTGGGTATTTCAGCATACCAGCACGCGACGTTTACACCTTCCACTGACGCCTTTGTCTACTCCAAAACAACACCAGCAAGTAAGAAGACCTGCGAGTAAGACAGAGCAACACTCTCAAGTAATTTTCCCCTTTTTTTGGGGTGTGGGGAAGAGTAATTTGATTGGATTAATTTTTTTTTTCCCCATTTATCTGCCAAACTAAAAAAAGGTATTCTAATGGAAGCGAAAAAGAAGACACGATGGAAGAGTGGTTATTTATTTATTTATTTATTTATTATTTTTCAGCAGGTACTGTGCATGTCGATGTTAGTAGTTGTGCATCGATTTCCTCAGCTGCTGCTGTGCGGCTGTGTGTACGACTCGTTAAGCACGAGAAACGCCCACGTCGATTTGCGTAAAACCTTCATCAGACCCTGGGCTCCTCTTTCTCCCCGATTTTTCTCGTTTTGCTCGGTTATTCGAGATCCCCAAGCAATTGCTTCGCATTTGAGGTCAGTTCACTGTTCAACTCACGTGTCTCAATACTGGATTATTGTTAAAATCAGCTCGTATTGGGTTTGAATTTGATCCATTTTGCTGCTTTCTTCAACTGGGCACTCTTGATTTTGACGATTTCCAGGTTAGTTTGTGATCTCTGAGCTTCCCTTAGACTCTGCAGCTCTTTGATTGTGAAGTTCAATTCTCATTTGATTCCTGCTTTGTTAAGCAAGCAAAAGCCATATTTTAACCAGGATGGAAGATGTAGAAAACTGGTGTATAATTATTTATGTGATTTAACTGGGTATTGATCTTGGTTTTGGGTTTCATTGTGTTCTTGAATCAGTATGCGTGAGTTGTGGGTTATTTTGCAAGTATTCTATTAGAAATCTATTTCAAGAAATTTTGATGAGTAATTGCTATTGGGAGCTACCATGGTTGATGAGCAGTAGGTTTAATTTGCTGGGGATCCTTGCCTTTTCTGTGGAATAAATGATTTTTTACCTTCTATTGTTTTATGGGGTGTAGACAGATGTGTATTTGTCAGATTATGAGTGCGGAGAGAAACAGGGACACTCATGCCTCCACCTTCAATCAGGGGATAATGTTGGTACAACTGACATTCTTGTGCAGAAACTTATAGATATGACTACCTTCAAGACAACGGTTTTCTTAATGTTTAATGTTTCTCATTGTTCGTGTTCTGCATTTTTCTGCTAAAAGTTATCCAAGGTTGGCAACAATCTTTCTGTAATTAAGGGGTAATCCCACTATATTTGACCGCCCACAACTTGCTTGGGTGGGACTCTGGAGTATGGATTTGAATTTGCATTTTTTTTTTTTTTGTGTGTAAGTAATTAAGAGGTATATTAAAAGGACACCAAGAGGATGTCACCCATTTACGAAAGGGGCAAATACAAAAACATTATGCCCTTAGGCTCTAATCCACAATGCAATCGACAAAAGCCAAAAATTTTAAATTTGAATTTGGATTTGGATTCTTCTGCTAGAAAGTTGCAATAGTACCATGGCCTTGGATGGCTCCTATCTCACCATTGTTTTGTTGTGGAAAAGTACAAGAGAAGGACTAGCCACATACGCTTAAATATTCTGAGATGCAAGCAGAAAGAAGGGGGGGGGGCATCGCTCTGGTTGCTTGAAGTTACATGCTCAGCTGGGCTATAATCTCTGGGCATACTGTTGAACTTCTGCCTGAGTATTCCATAGAAACT
The DNA here is from genome assembly GCA_029747015.1 of Carnegiea gigantea. NCBI lineage: Eukaryota > Viridiplantae > Streptophyta > Magnoliopsida > Caryophyllales > Cactaceae > Carnegiea > Carnegiea gigantea. Next base: position 117,459 of record JAKOGI010002263.1, read on the forward strand.
TATTTTGATGTTGCTAGGAATTATCAGAAGGTGCTTTTTAGTATGATTGCTTGACTTGACCCTAGTTACTTTTCAAGTTTAGGCTGCTTTGACTTGATTGGCTATGCAAAGATGGTGAGGGGAAAAATCGCGCTTTATCGACGAAAGCTAGATGAGACACTAGCCTCTCCTAATCTTACTGATGGAAAGAAATTAGAAGCCCTTGTCAAAGATCAAATTTTCAGATCCTCGGAAGATAAAAATAGAGGTTGGCATTTTTTTATATTAGTTGCTAGCCCGCCCCCCCAAAATGTTTCATGCTGATTTTGTTTCTTTTTTAGCAATTATTTTGGGCTCGGGGCTTTGATGCTTCAACGCTTGATTACTATCCTGAAATTTGTGTAATGCACAATGAGTAATGATCTTGTTCTCCTTGTATTGTTGCACTACAGGTTGTGTTGACGCGGTAATTGAAAAAAGGACAGCAGAAGTGGCAAATTTCCTTGAGATGCTGAAGAGTGCTTCTGAAAATTGCGACACTTCAACAGATAAGACTCACCACGCTAGTTGGAAAGTAAGCTAATTAATCAATCTGGCTTGTACATGTGTGAATATGTGGTTGTTCTATATTGAAAATTACAGTAAAGAAGCCACAATATTGTATCCCGTTCCACCTAATGGGAATTGACTTTGGAGAAATCTAGTTGGGCCTCTATTAGTAGGCTCAGTCTCCCCTTGTTCATTGCAAATGATGCCAAAACTGATTTCCAGTTTGCACTTGCTGCATGCATGTTAGTGACGAAAATCCTGCCCTTATTTGGTTTTGCATCAATTATGGTTTGTTTATTCAGATTTATTCTGTTACTTTCGCCAATATCCTTTGTACTTTCCTGCTGGTTTTGGCTGCCTATGGATGTTGCGCTGTTCGGAATTGTTAGGTTCATTTCAGTTAGACACAGAAGACGCATATGTTTGTTCTCTGCCAAAAAATTGCTGAATTCCTGCTTTCGTTGAGGCATTCCACAACCAGTTGTCTCAATCGCATAGTCGATCACATAAAGACTTGCCTGCACTTGCTCTTCAGATTTCCTTTTAATGTTGCTGAAGTGTTGTACTGTTTTAACAGTTGAAACAGGATAATGAAGAATTTCGTGTTATGTATAGGGAGGGACCTGTAGGCTCTCCATTTCACTCACTGTTAGTTGAAGGTTATATTGATGCGCCTCTGGATGTTTGTGAGTGAAGTTAATCTAATCTTATTTAATTTTGTAGCATTTTTTGTGACTATTGTTTCAATCACTTAGTGGACTTGTCATTTTCTACAGGTTTATGTGTCTCCTGGGAAACAGCTCTCTATCGAAGATGGTGAGAATTGTTGTCTTCATCATCCTCTGTGGTAGAAGGGTAACTTATAGGAAGGCAGTCATTGTCTATAACAAATGCTGAGAGAATGTGGTGATTGTTAGAAAGGCAGTTGTGAGTAGGAAATGAAAAATAGATTTTTGATTATGAGCTTAACGAGCATAGTTCTGCCCTGAAATTGTTTCTTTTCTTCTAATCATTTTAGGTTCCCTGAGATTCGTATTCCAACGTTCAAACTTGTTGTAGCTAAAACTTTGCAGAAGGTCAGAATCGGTGAACAGATATCTTTAGTGAGGTTTGTGACTCTTACTTGTGTAAGAGCTCTTCTGATTTCAGTTTGTTTCTCACAGATTGTAGTTATTGGATGCTGAATATTCTGTCTCTCTTTGGAAGAAAGGATGAAGCTGTCATGGCCGTTGTCCAGCAGAGAGGCTATTCTCCACTATTTTGAGTTTGAGTACCTGGAAGATGATCTTCTCATAGTTCTCTTAAACACGGTAAGTATCCGGTTCATCGAACCATGACGTTGCCTTATTTTATATATATATATAATTCTCCGACTCTGAGAGGGTTAGTTTGATTCTCTCTGGTAGATACCAGATGTGGCCACCAGTAAAATGGAAACTCATGGCTTCACCAACGAAGGAATACCTGACACTGGCAATACTGTGAGGATAGACGTGGTCGGAGGTTTTGCTTTGCAAAAGGTGACAGACAATCGGAGCTACTTTAGGTGGGTTTTTTCATATATAAACATACACACACAAACATGCCGACTTGTGTATGTATGGATAGACTAGTTGGGTTGGCTCTTGATGTGGCAGTTGCAGTCACTGTGATCATTCGCTGTCTTTTTTTTCCTTTTTTTTCTTTTTTCAAAACAGAAGTCCTGTGATACAGGAAATACTTTGGCGTCTTATGGTATATGCTTTTTATTGGAGAATTAAATTTATGGAATCTTCATAAAATAATATTTTTCTTCACTGATGACCAGTCTTCTACCCTTCTCTGATGGAATGCATGTATAGACCTTTCTTTACATAGATGAGCATTAAGGGAAGACCTTAGATGTATGATTCCAGGCCTTCTCTGTTTTTGGTTGTTTGGGGAGGTGGGACTTGGGAGAAGGTGGTGTCAAGCCCATTAGATGGTAACTACTCTAGGAAGTGCAACTCTTGGTCTTCTACCAGAATATCCGGTGGCCCCTTAAGTCCCTGCGGGGTTGTGAGAACATAGTTGGCAGTTGGCACACTAGTCAGCCGCCCTGTCCACTGCCAGTGTTAGCTTTCTCATTCATCTCCCCCAAGGGATGCACATCCCCCTTCCAATTCCCCATCAATTCAGCCTTCTTAGATGTACAGTATTCCCTATACTGCCACAAGCCCATTCCTGTTGTTCACATTTGAGAAAGCCACCACTTCCGTTGACTCTTGTCTTCGATTTTAGCCTTATCCAAGTCTAGCCCAGTCCAACCATTGCTTGGTTTATTCCATCATGTGATATTTTTGACCTTTTTTTCCTTCTTTTTTTTTTGGGTGGGGGGGATGTTGGGCGAAACTGTAGTCCAGTTTGAGTAGTGCCTGTTGAGCCTACCAGCCACTGTTCACTACTCAGTCCTGATAGAGGGGTTAGAGAACCCCCTGAATACATTTTAGCTTCTGAGCTTCCCACAGGATTTCCCCATGTATTTCTGAATGCTTTCAGCTGCTGACCTTTTTGTCAAATGTCAACTTCCTTGCCCTAAAGGCAAGGGGCTCCAGTGAATGAGTTCTGGAGATTTTATTTTAAAACAATGGTTGCAATTTCGAGAATGTGTCCTCAGGGTAAGACCATATAGCGCGACCCATCTCCATGATGATTTCCCCCCTGTACCTTGCAACTGTTCATTCTTCTTTGGCATTCCCAGTGACTTCAATGCTAATACTAGCAGAGGGTGCCATCCAGCCTATTTGTATAGCCAGAAAAGCACTGCTTGTAAAGAATTGACCACTTTGTTGCCTACTAGTATCCACTTCCAATGGAAAACACGGTTTGAAAGCCGTTTACGCCTGCATCATATACAGCCTCATGCTAAGTGGTGCTTTTCAAACTTATTCCCATCCATTTTTTCCCCCTCAGCTATCCATGCAAATCAGCCCCTTTCGGATAATGCTGACTCCTGTGCAGTTTTCCCATGTACTATGTTCTGTGGTAGGTTCGCTCTCATTAACAATTGATAGGGTCTCCCTGAGAAAGGATTGTCCTTATATTTCCATAGCCTCCATGGTGTTCGTCCTCCTATACCACCTTGCTTGAATTTTTTAATTGATCTGGTAAACTGATATGCTTCTTCAAGGGATGGTTTTCCCCTCTCCCTACTTGAGTGCTTGCTTCTTCACCTGCTCTTATTCCTGAGCTCTGACCTCTTTTGTATTACACTTTTCTATTGAGCTTGCCAAGGGTAGGCACACATACTACTCTGAGGCTCATGCATGAATGTAGATGGTATTCAGACCTCAATGCTTATCTTTGATGAGCTAGTTTATGTTATGCCCTGGCACATCTCATACAAATACCCCAGCCACTAGTTGCCTTTATCACAATTACCATTTTGCTCAAAACCCCCTGTCAGTGTTCTTGCTCAAGGTGGGGTTACTGGTCTACATTACCGTTCTGGAAGTCTTTAAGTTAGTGTAACACAATCCATGAACCTCACAATTCACAACTGCAAACCAAAATTGTGATTACTATCTGTAAAGATACCCCTGGCCTAGTGATCTGGTCTGCCTCCCTTTTTCCCTGTCTCTGACTCATGAACGTCTACCTTGCAAGGACTTTAACTGTGAAGATCCAGAAGCAACTGTTGCAACTTTCAAGGAATTAAACTATTGCATAAGTGTTGTGCATCATATCCTTCGGTTCTTGTCCACTTTGTGTCACAGACCACTGACTCATACTGGATGTTATCTGTTCAGCTGTTAACTTGCATTATTTTTACGTGCCACTGTGCAGGACAATAGGCAACATGGATATAAAACTGGACTTTGTTCCTCCATCACTTATAAATTTTATATCAAGGCAATTGATAGGCACTGGTTTCAGGTTCTATCAGAAGGTGGGTATGCCCTTCCCTCTGAACTCTTCCCCACACCCCACCCCCCCTTTCTGAACATCATGCTATTATCTAATGATAGTCATGAAGTTGCTATGAGCGAATACCTTGCAACAATTTAGCCTATGTTTTAGAACATGCTTAAGCTAAATACATGTTCAGAGGCTAGAGAGCTTCGTATGAAATCTAATCTGTGTTTGATTACTTTGCCTCTTCCCATGGCTTAGTAATGAAATGTTCCCATTGTTGTATATGACGGATTTGCAATGCATGATATGCTGGTTCTGGTAGGGCTAGCATCAGCTATTCCTTGCCGCCTTACTAGCAATCATAAATGAGAAAGGCAAGCACAACTTGCTAGAACTGGAACAAACCAATGAATATATATTTGCCACCCAATTGTGAGTCTGTGACTATCAAATTTGTCAAAATTTGTTGCTGAAATCAGGAATGGGATTCACATACGACAATAAGGCGGATATTGATTTAGTTTGACTAAGAGGAAAAACCTGTGTCAGCATGGAAGTGTGGATCCTATTGTAGTCTATACGGAGGTCGAGATGTGTGCAACGTACCCTTGATAAGAGCTCCTATATTGGTGGTTTCCAAAAGAGACTATCAAAAGTTTTGGTATAGAAATTTGGGTGAAAACAAACAAAAAATATATGTTGAAATGATAAATTGTGAATATAGGAAATTAATTGTAGCAATAATGATGAAGAATGTAATAAGTACTAACATGCTAACTCTTGTTAGAAATTATTAACTTACTGCATATGCAAAGAAAGATTTAGTTATCAAACATACTGATTTCGGGTGTGTTTGAAGGGAAAGGGAGAGGGGTGTCGGGTTCTAGGGCATCTTTTTCACTTGAATTTCCTTTGTATTGATAAATGGTTTGTGGAAAAATTATTTTGACCCATGTAGGTAAATTGGATTTTCCTTCCCTGGTCACAATTGAATTTTTTTTTTGGGGGGGGGGGGGGGGGATCTATTTTGTTTTGATAGGACCATTTGCTGGTGTTTTCGCCTTTGGCCATTTGATTGTTCAATCGAAAACTTGCATAGCTACTTACCACATAAAATTAGCTAAACCTGAGTTTCAGATTGCTCAGTCATGAAAGATGGTATTTTTTTTTTGGGGGGGGGGGGGGGGGGGGGGGGGGAGGGAGGGGGTAATGGGTGTTCCCTTGGTTCTTCCAGGTAGTGGAAGTTTTCTACAGATTCTTCTGCTGAAAATGATTTTCCGAGATCATTTTCCTTTCTTCTAGAGTAGACTCTCCATTGGATATGCACTTCAGAGTAATTGTCTTGCATATTTTTTTGTAATCCCAAAGCCTGGCATGTCAAGTTGTCTTCAAGTACCTTTGGTCTACAATGTATTCAGCACTCTTTGACATCCAGTGCCATTGCAGATAGTTGCTTCCGCAGCCAAAGGAGATGAGGATTTTGCCAAGGCATTAAATGACCCTCTCTACAGACGGATACGTGAAGCTGTACTTTCTGACGGTAAATCCAAAAGATACGTTGACACCAAAACCAATGGGGAAGAGCATGGAGTTCCTGCCCAGGATGTGCCTAGAAAGGATGAGAATATGCCTAGAGAGGATTATGCGAAGGTCATTGCTAATGGTCATGTTAATGGGTCTTTACACCATGACAACCCAAGTAATGAGATTGAGGAAGAAGACATCCGAGAAAACCCAGAGATGAAATGTGAGACAGTGTCAGGACTGGGAGATATGTTTAAAGCTGAAGATCAAGAGACTCTTGGCAATGGACCTGCTAATGGATATCCAATACAATACACACCAGCTACTGAGATTCAGGAAGAAGAGGTTGAAGAGATCAAGAATACAGCAGACAGTTGGAAAGTGAATAATGTCGGAGATATAAAGGAAGACATCATTTCCACTGATCATCGTCAATTGGAAAACCTACTCAAGAAGGTACAAATAAGTCCCGAGGTGGAACAAGCTGTAGGTACTTTGGATAAAATGATCACTGCTGTCAGAGAGGGAAAACTGAAAGCCCGAGGATCATATCAGTCCATTCTAGAGATAGAAGGGGATAAAACTAAGAAGTCAGCCATGGAAAATCATTTTAAATTGGGAGATGAGTTGGGTATTTCAACAGAAGAAGAAATTCCTAAATCTGCTGCACATCCTTCTAAGAATGGCCATCTTGTTGATGTTTTGAGGTAATCCAATGCTTTTCCCTCAGGATAATGTTTTGGCTTCTAAAACTGCAGCAGTTATTTATTTTGTTGAGTGGGTTTTTTCCCCCTTGGGTTGAGGTGGTTGGAGGAGAAGTGAAATATCATCATTGACTATTGTGATGGCAAAGTGCAATATGTGAGTGCATCCCAAAACTGATGGTGATAGAGAACGCAGTTTAATCCTTATCGTTGTGCTGTGCCACTATGACAGTACTATTGTGCATGATATTCCAAGTTGCTTGTCTCATGCTGTTTTCTGTTCTCAGGTCCAGTGCCTCAGATTTTCAATCGGGGGTGGCAAGTCACGCCTCCACCTCAGCATATCAACATACCCCTCTCAACTACTTGCCCTGTCATTCACCCCCAGCAGGAAGCAGTCCCGCCTTTGTTAGTCAGATGACTGTTGAAGTTGATGGCAGTTATGGATGTAGCCCAGTTGAGAACCAGAAAACTAGGCAGAGGAAGAGGTGGAGGTTATGTTGCTGGCAGCTTATTTCTAAAAGGATGGTCTCGTAACATACCAAAAGAAAAGAAAATACAACTTGATGGGTTGTTATATTTATCAGAGAAATAGGTTACAACAATCGAAAACACAAACTCTACAGTAACATTTCATAGAATGTATACAAGAGGCGCATCAGTGGAGTGAGAGTTGGCGTTGATGAAACATGATTGAAACCCTACATTGAGGCACTGATGATAGAATTTCTTTTTATTTATATTTGCAGTGTATAAGGACGTGTACATAAGCATATCTGTGTGTCTGAATGCATGATTTTGACCAAAAAGTTTGGGATATAGAGATATGTACGGTCTTTGGTACGATAGTCACTAAAGCAAATCTTATAGTTATAATATTTGTCTCATTGTTGTAAGTTATTTTCCTGATTAGAGGAATTTGTAAGAAGACCTCAATTGGGCTTCATTTGATGTGTGTATCCCCATTGCTTACGTTGGCAGAATGACAGCCCATTGAGTTCATCATATGCAGAAATCATGTGTGTGTGTTTTTTGCATGGACGACAAACTATAATGACGGGCATTCTACTGACTACAGTTACAAGAAGCTTAATTATATTGCTACGTCGTCTGCGGTACTACACTTCCACGATGATAGTCACAACAAGCTCAAAAACTGCCCAAAAGTTGATAAAATATCATCATTATTTTTGCGATTAATAGCCTTTTTTCTGCAAAGTTAAATCTTGAATCATGTGAAGAGCTAAATAAAGTCCTCAACAAATTCTGCCAAAATTTCAACCAACTCATTTGTTTTCGATATTGCACACCACGACAATCTTGGTGTATGCCTTGGATGCCTAGTATTCAAAGCTAGACCAAAAACGAAAACTTTTAAGGAATTAGTCAATACAACAATCGAGAAATTGCAAACTAGGAAATCAAGAGACATTTTCAAAGCAAGAAGAGTGGTGTTAATTCAAGCTAATATAGAAGCACTGTTCGCCCACACAACACAACGTTTTTGGTTACCCTAAGAAACAAATCGTAGGATCGACAAAATCAGTAGAGATTTCTTTGGGGAAAAAAAACAAATAAAATAAAGGTTTACCTATAGTATCTTGAGATAAAATTTGTCGACCTAAGAAAGCAAAGATGCTTGGTTAAGGAAAATGGAAGCAACTAATTGTCCTTTTACAAGCCAATTAACTTGGAAGTTATTTCATGGTTAGAGCCTATGGATTGAGCAAATGCAAGCAAAACACTAGACTGATTAGAATTTCTTTGCCACAGAACCAAACACTTGGGCTTGAAAGTGTATACATAAAAACTGTCAACAACTCTCAAAAGAATCAGACGGAAAGTCGGTAATGGAACAAACATTAATTTTGGTCGGACAGCAGGTGTGCCAATGACAGTTTAGCTAACTTGCTTCATATAATTGATCATTCCATCATTGACACCTTGCTTAAGGCATCACACTTCACTATAGTCAACAAGGAATGGGCCATTGCCAAATTTAGATTGTTGGTGGACTCAATCCACTTACAGTTAATTCCTCTAATGCCTACCTCATAATTCAATCCCTAACTCTGTATGTTAGGGACTTTAGGGAATGGTGAATTTACCACTAAGACTGCCACTTGAGTGGCTGATGGGTTGGACATGACAAATCCGCCCTCATGGGAGTACGAATAGATACGGAACTTAGATGTTG